>JAINUG010000195.1:357500-427500 GCA_029706075.1 Aldrovandia affinis | reverse complement strand
TCCCTCCCTACTCATTTAATAAAAATATTAAAATAAAAAAAGATAAAACATTTATTAACCTTTTTCTTCCCAGTGTTACAGGTATGGTATGCAGCTGCCTACAATGATGTCTATCGCTGTATTACTGCACTGATCTCTTGCGCAAACAATGATTGTTCCTATCATGTTATAATGCACATCTTGTAAATCGCCCTGGATAAGAGCGTCTGCTAAATGCTTAAAATGTAAATGTAAAATATAAAATGTAAATGCATACCGCAGGTCTGCTCCTTTTCCCTCCTGAGTAGGTCTTTGCTAAACTGCTGCTTTGTCCACAAAAGTCACTGTGTTAACTTTTCACCTGTAAATTATTACTTTTTTGGATGAAATTATGATCATCATTACGAACAGTGGTAGCTTTGACAATTAGATTATTTTGTTAGACAAATTAGACAAATTATTTTAACAAGGTCATATTTTGTTTGTTATCGCTGTATATGTTTATTACTGTAGGTGAATTTGGGTGTGATACGTAACAAAAACAATTGCACATACATACATATATATTTATTTGAAAAATATACCTTACACAATTTCATGGGTGTAGAGACGGTCTCTCGTTCATTTACCCTCCTGACCAGTGCCAAGCGTAAAATACCTTGAACTGCTTAGTTGACTACAGATTGAGTTTAATATAATAATTTATTGAACGAATTGCCATAGAGGGAGGCAAAATGCAGAACACTCAGATAGAAAACAGAGTACTGCTCAGAGAGGAACGCTTTGCCATTGGGCATTACGCCACCCACACATTATTGTGATTTTCATTCCGGTGGAGACTGGGGCAACAGCACCAAAGATTCACTGTAATTGACCACTTTGTACCAAGTGCCTTTGGACTCATGTGGGAGTCCAGCAATTGACGAGAAAGGCTTTTGCACCGAGGGGAGATCAAAGACGCCACCCAGAAAAGCTTTTACCCGGCACATATTTTGCACGTCAGGTCACATTGCCCCCTATCTAGTACATAGGGATTGAAAGAAAGAACTACAGGTGGGATGTGTCAGAGAAGTATTCTAGTTAAAAAACCATGAAAAGACTGAAAACTCTTGGACCAAATATATACCATTTTAGAAGTATGCAAAGAGTTAGCCGTGCTGACGTTAGACGGAGACATTTTAATTATTAAAAACAAAAGTTGCTGTTTTGCCATTTTTGTGGCCCCAGTGGGGATTAAACCCACAACCTAAGCGTTAACGCTGTGCTCTACACCTGAACATGGGGTAACATGGGGCTGGAGTTTACCACAGCATCATTACAGGGATAATAAAACCCAGACCTCAATCCCATTGAGAATCTGTAGAAAGATTTAAAAATTGCTGTTCACTAACGGTCCCCATCCAACCTGATGGAGCTCGAGCAATTTTCTAAAGAAGAATGGGTGAAAATGTTTGTGTCCAGATGCACAAAGGCTGTAGAGACTTACCCAAATAGACTCACAGCTGTAATTGTGGCTAAAGGTGCTTCAATTCAAGTCAATGGGGGTGAAAACTTATCGAATCAATTATTGTCTGTTTTTTATTTGTAATTAGTTAAGAAAAAGCTTTAGAGTTGTTGTTTTTTATTTTATTTGACATTATAGACTATTTTCTGTTGATTGGTGGCAAGAAATCCCAATTAAATCAATTTTGGTTCCATGAAGAAAGAAAATAAAATATAAAAATGTCCCTTTTTATACCTGCTGAATGAGCTAGGCCAGACAAGTGAGACTGAAAAACACTGCAGCACTGGGGCCTCCCAGGGGGTCAGTCCAGGTCAAATCAGTATTCAGGCAGGGATGCACCCCATTGGCCTGAATTCAGGCAGGGAGTCCCACAGGGCGATTCATAATTGGCTATGGAGTTGCTCAGGGAGGTGGGGCATGTCCATCTCTAGCTCCTCCAACAGCTGGTGGTCTTCTTCCAAGTGAAACAGCAGCGCTGGTTCTGACGTGGACAGAAAAAATATTTTAAAAATATGAGGCCGACGGCCTCCGATAGCGTAGTGGTCTAATGCACCCGTATTAGCTGGTCCTTTACGAGTGTGAGCTGCCTATCACAGTCACGGTTCGAAACCCGATTGTACCAGACCGGCCCTTGTGGGGAGTTCCGATTTGGCTGTCTGCCCTAGGGGGAGGGGGAAGGGTGAGCCAGCACAAGTTCACCGAGAAGGGTGACTCCAGAACGTGTGTGGGCAAATTCCATCTCGAAGGAAGCAAAGTTCACTGCTCTCTGAGAATGAACTTGCCTCGAGTGGTGAATTTGTGTTGGGAGGGCAAATCAAAATAAATAGAGGGCGTAATTGGCTACTAAATTGGGAGAAAAATTTGAAAATAGATCTGAAATCAATTTTAAGAAAAAAACATGAGGTCATCCCCAGTTGTCTCTCCTCCAAGCTTCACGCATAGAAGTGAGGGATGTCTTAGCCATTTGAAACTTTGAAACTGTGTGATTGTGTCTGCCAGCACAGGGCAAAGGCTGGCACTTTGCTTGTTAATGCTTTGTCATATTTTAATCATGTTAATGAACTGGTTCTCTTCAAGACATGCGATGTGTTGCAAAATATTAATTTTACTGATAGAAGATAAATTCAGTTTATTACTATCAAACCGTTTCCCATCCATGGTATTCATCTTAGCTTTTACAAGTAAATCGCTGAATGTATCTTCTCGCTATTTTCATCCATTTTCATGTCTGGCACAGAATGACATAGATGACATTCAACTCCAGGCCTCGGGTTCTGCACTGCCTGCAGATATTTGCCCCAACCGCACACTACACCACCTGATTTCACGAATTAGCTCAGCTTCTGGACCAAGGAGATAAACTAATTAGTGAAATGGATGAAAGCAGTCAGAAGAAGATACATTCAGATTCAGATTCAGATGATTGCACATACCACTGCTGTGTTTATTTGTCTGCAGTTCATTTTTTATGTATTTTTTACTTGTGACGGTAGATGAAATAAAAGTCATAAAAGAATAATTGAGTCATTTTTCACATTTTGTCACACGGCGGGCCCCATTGAGCTGCTGATTTGTTTTGTCTGGCCTGATGCTCCAGAGAATGCTGTCCTCTGTACGTAATCACCGCTGCACGCTGTACCACACGACCAGGGGAGGAACAGCACAGCGGGACACGGGGAGCGTAGTTATCGATCTGTGGACCAGAGTTCTTATTCCTTCTCCCGCAGTGAGAGAGAGAGGGACAGAGAGAGAAGATACAGGGCAAGTACAGCAAAAATATACAACCAGAACTTCCCCCACCCCCTCAAGGGTTTCAAAATAATAAACGAAATAAGAAAGCGCCTTTTGGCAAAACACTACATTACACTACACACAGACGTTTGCGACCTGTTTGCACAAAGGTGCTTTGACTTTGTGTCTCACAGTTCTCTCTCTTTCTCTCTCTCTATCTCTCTCTCTCTCTCTCTCTCTGAATTCAGCTCCCATGTTCCACCCACCTACTGAGAGAGCAGAGCACACTTTAAGCACACAGGTACATTTACACCAGGGTGTAAAACTCATTCCGCGGAGGGTCGAGTGTATGTAGTTTTTTTCTGCAACCAATGCACTACACCAGGTGATTACACTAATTATCTCACTTCTTCAACATGTCTGATGCAAACAGAAACCATCTCAGCCATTGAATTGTGCAGCTCTTTGGCCGTTGCTGTTGGCCTCACACTGGTTTCCCTAACCAGTTTAGTCCTTGCCCAGCTGCTCTGGTCTGACGGACAGCCTGATCTAGGCAGGGTCTGGGCGGTACAGTATACCTACTCACCTCACTTCCTCACGACTCACCTGACCTTGCTCAAAAGGATATTCAGTCACATATTTATTTATTTTATTCCTTTCTTCTGATCTGTGCCTTTCTACAGCGTTCTCCCCCGAGTTGTTTTGAAAGCTCCTTGGCCTTCATGGTCGAATCTTGAAGCTTGAAATTCACGACTTAACCTTACAAGGATTTCATTGAATTTATTTTTCTGAAATCAAGGGAACCATTATTATTGCACACAGACAGAGGTCATTCAATCAAAACTCCTAGACTGTATCCAGTTATACCCCCCTCTCTTTTGTCGTGCCAATTATCCCTTCCCTCGTATGAGAACTCGCTGCCGTAATCCGTTCAGTAGCGAGTGCGGCACCATCCTCTCCAAGCCTAAGCCAAAGCCTGTCACCGACACACAGGACCACTCATATATGCAGCAAGTTTTTCCTTTGGCTTTTATCCCTCACCCCAGGGGCGGACAGCAGATTCCAGCAAGAGCCGAAACTGGCACAACGCTATCAAAACCCAGTCACCGTGGCTAGGGTTGAACGCTCTTACCGCTAGACCAGGTGGGAAGCCCCTAGCATGCAGGTAATTTTTGTGGAGTGACCGGGATATTTTTGACCCATGGACATTATTTGAGGACAGGCCGGCCTGTTTTCTGCATGGTTTTCAATTTATGCAGTAACTTTTTTGATATGCTGCCGCAATATGTACAATGTCCACTAGATGTCAGTCTAGATTGAGCCAAGGTGCTAAAAGGGTTAATCACTACAACAGTTTGATGAGATTGAGTCACAGCCTGATTTATGACAAATAGCTAACACAAGGGCTAGTACATTGGACAATATCTCTTTATTAAGGTAATCATGAACTATGAGTCTGCTGGGCCCTCCCGTATCCACCGCTACATCTGGGACCCGGGAGAAGGCGTTGAAGGCAATGGACCCTACTAAACCGCCTGCGCACTGGAGTCGGCTGCTTCAAATCAGCCATGATGAAGTGGGGCTTGGCAGACAGTGCAGCATGCGAGTGCGGCGAGCCTGAGCAGTCTGCAGAGCACATCATTAACACCTGCCCCCTGTACAGACCACCTTCGGAGGCCAGCCTCTTCCAAGTGGGACCAGAGACAAGGGCGTGACTACACGATACTGAGTTGGACATTTGAGGATGATACACGAAAGAAGAAGAAGAAGAAGTACCTGCCCATAAAATCCCATCTGTCAAACATTTCCCAAACAGGTAGCAAGCAAGCAGTTAACAACCAAAATAACAATGAAATAAATCATTTGAAAAGAATTTGGAGATTATTCCTAAAATGTACTTCTCACATGTTAAGGGTTGTCATTTTGAATTAATGTTAAGTTTAAAATGTGTAGTTAAGAGCTTATCCCACTACGGTTTACCCACTGATTTCATGTAGTGGCATACAAAGAAACCGTTTAAATTGTGTGACATCTTCATTGTACGTTTTCCTTAATAGGTCACACCGCACTTACAGGGCGTAATCTGGTTAACAATGAAGTGCCTAAGGTTTTGTCCAAATTTAAATGGCTCTGTATTCTTTTTGTTCTTACTTTGTCATAATTGCACAACCTCAGTTTTAGATTTGGGTCTTTACTGGTTGTTGTGGAAACTGCTGAATAATGAGGTTTTGACAAATGATGGTCATAGTACTCCAGTGTCTTGTGTTATACCTTATGAAATATAGTTTGAAATATATTGGAAAATATGTTCTTTTTTTAAATTTATTTCAATTTTTTCCCGTTTTTCTCCCAATTTGGTGGCCAATTATACCCTCTATTTATTTCAATTCCCCTCCCCCACGAGTCCGCCGCCTGTCCTCCGGGGCGAGACACTCATTCCGGGCCGATTGTTCCCGTCTCTTCCGAGATGGAAATTCTTCCACGCACGCCTTTAACCTTCTCCTCGACGGACTCGTTCTGGCTCACCCTCCCCCCTCCCCCGGAGGCGGACAGCCAAATGCCGCCTCCGACCGGGGCTGACAACCAGGGCCGGTCTGGTAGAGACGCGGGTTTCGAACCGCGTCCCTGACAGGCAGCGCACGCCACACCAAAGTGTGGCGCATTAGACCGCTACGCCATCTGCCGCCCACAAATATGTTATTTTACTCTTTGTTTTGCAGCGTGTTTCTGTTGTATATATTTTTAATATTATTTTGTGAAAAGGAGAATTTACAATGGCCAGACAGTAAAGTAAGTGTGCTCCACGTTTTGGTACGCAATAAAAATAGTTTAGCAATGCGACAAAGTGATTAAATAAGTAAATATAAAAAGTAACGTGACAGCTCTCTGTGATGTGATTTTGTCGAAAGCAATCAGGCTAGATGGCCCCTTGCTACAGCAGTAGCGTCTTACATTGCAGTCCAGATATAAAAGAAGTAAGGAAGCTGACTAACACCGATCTGATCACTAGTGGCAATGCCATGCCATCTCCTTCGGAGAGCGCTGGGGCCTTTGGCCTTTTGATTGTACCTACATTACATTACACTACATTACAGGCATTTAGCAGACACTCTTATCCAGAGCAACTTACAGTTTACATTCTTTACAATCCATTTATACAGCTGGATATCAACTGAAGCAATGCAGGTTAACGGCAGTGTCCCACCTGGGGATTGAACCTGCAACCTTAACGTTCCAAGCCCAGCTCCCTAACCATTATACCACACCACCTACCTCCCACAGCTGAAGGCTCTGCCTCCTTAACTTCACTCCAACGTTGAGCCAGTAAAGCCACACAAACGAGGGAACGTCCAGCTCGTTCCCTAACGCCTCCTCAGACGTAATGGATCTGTGATGAAGCCACCATTCCGGTGATTAAGCTACACACTGCTGTTTAATGTCACGGCTGCGCTGGGTAGTGAGTGTTGGGAGGTTTGATGTTATGACACTTCCACAGGTTCCAGCTGCTGCTGTTTAAGTGCGGTTTAATTGCACTAATTGGAATAATCAGTGATAATAGGCAAGGACTGAACAATCTTGTGCCGTGAAAGAACATGAATGCTGCCGTGACACCTGGAGGGGTTGGGGAGGAGTCGAGAGGGCTGCTGTCAATCTCTCCGGGCTCCTCCCACAGCCTGGGAAACCAAAACATACAATTAATTTGCTCATCATTATCATTTGGATCACCTTGTTTGATTTATGCAGAATGTGCCTGTACACTTTATTTAGATTACGGTTGTTTTGTGTCCGATACCATTTGTTTATTTGATTACTTATGCTATATAATGCGTCATGCTTCATTAGAACTATTAGATGAATTAAATTTATTTCATGTATGTGTTATAAATTGTTTTTGCATTCATTTTGCACTATTGACAGGGTTTTCATGCAGACGGGAACAGTTTAGAATTTTGTGTTAAGTTTGGCGCATTGAAAACAGTATATATATATATATATTTGTTTTAAATGACACTGAAAAGACAACAAATTGAGTGTTCTAGGAAAACAGAATGGAAATGGAAGCAACCGCTGAGAGTACTGATCGGTTTAAAGGTACGGTTCTGCCAGCTCATCTGCCAACACTGACGCAAATGCATTAGAAACAATATCGGAGCGACAGGCCAAATGTCAGTGTTTTGTCTTGCCGTTATTATTAAGTGGCAGCCCTTGTTAATGAAGTCTGACAATAATGATGACATTCCTTGCACCCGGCAGAGCTAGACTGCATGCTTGGATAAGTGTTCACATCTCCATGGACAGGAAATAATTTTGATTAGTTAGATTAGTTCACTCAAGCAGCTGCAAATGAGACCAGCAGAATCAGTGAGATATTAGAACACCAGCCTCATTATGTTCATGGTGTGTGTGCACTGTGTATGTTTGGGCTCACAAATTAGTGTGTGGGTGTGTGTGGGTGTATGGGTGTAGCGGGTGCTAGAATGACATGTTTTGTTATCTTCCTCCTTTATCAACTGATGAAGAAGTTTAAACCCTTCAGTCCCAGGGTAGACAAAACCCCCCCAAACTTTTCCTTCCCTGTGCTATAGGTACGGTGTGCAGCTGTCAACAATGATGTCTATTGCAGTGTTACTACACTTACCATGATTAATCTTACCATGTACTGTATAAATGCACATTTTGTAAGTCGCTCTGGATAAGAGCATCTGCTAAATGCCAGAAATGTAAATGTAAAATGTCCCAGCAATGTGCCTTACAGAGAGCCGTCGGTACAGATCAGTGTGTTGGAGGAAGAGGACCAGCTCTCTGCTTATCACTATCAGAACACCTGATACAATACTGCAGTGCAGTACAGAGCCTCATCTTAAATTCGAGGTACTTGGGAAAAATGCTTAAACTCTGAGGATAACCCTCTCAAGCTTGATTGAAAAAAACCCAACTGCTTTTACTGTGTTGATAAGCCAGTAAAAGTACAAATTTTCCACTATTTTTTCTCCCCAATTTGGAATGACCGAAATGAGCCTCTTGGGTCACCGGAGTGCTGTCCACACCAGCGCACGGTGCAATGCAGCTGAAGCATTACCACTGCTCCATTACTGATGTGCTCGCCTGCAATCCAGTGCCCACCGTACGCCCTGCAGGCCACACTGCACAACAGGAGAGAGCTAGTGGTGATTACACGTCAATAACTGTGAGCCTGTGCACGCCTGCAATAATAATGCCATTTATCAGACGCTTTCGCCCAAAGCGACTTACAGTAGTGAATGCACACATTTTTCAGTATATGTGGTCCCGGTGGGAATCGAACCCACAGCCTAAGCATTGTCAGCGCCATGCTCTACCTACTGAGCCACACAGAACCACGCTCTACCTACTGAGCCACACAGAACCACGCTCTACCTACTGAGCCACACAGAACCACGCTCAGAACCTACTGAGCCACACAGAACCACGCTCTGAGCCACACAGAACCCCGCTCTACCTACTGAGACACACAGAACCACGCTCTGAGCCTACTGAGCCACACAGAACCACGCTCTACCTACTGAGCCACACAGAACCACGCTCTACCTACTGAGACACACACGCCATCTTCATCGTCCATTAGTGGCGTGGAGGCTTGAACCCGCGACTACAGGGCCCAGCCTGGACTCACGGTGAGACCCTTTCTGGACTGAACAATTTGGAAGTCCAGTTTGTCATAATGAAGGAGAAACCGATATGCCATTGTACATGCACTGTGTGCTAGTCACTCATCCCTTTCACACATCATTCCCACTTTGTGTTGTCAGGCCATACCTGTCAATGACAAATATACTTTCAGTTGCCATTTAAAGGCTAACTTCACCCCAAAACAAAATGTTGTATGTTTTTTACATCTTTGCACAATCTATACGTGACAAAGAACTCACGAGGCCCAATTTTGAAGCAGCGTATATATTCCGTTCCAGGAATTAAGTGTGTTGCTCACAAATTACATCATTTGTCAGGGAAGAGATGCGAAAATGCGTAGATAGTTATATTAGCTTAATATTGAGGTAGCCACAATGCAGGGGTCTTGTGGCAGTTGTCTTGGACATGTTAAGCCCTTTACATCGCAATAACAACATCAAAAATCATTTTACAAAAGAATGAGAGTGATCTATTCTTTCTTCCGCACTGCTTCCCCCCCCCCCATGCAATTATTTTCACCTTGTCATTAAAAATGATCTTTTCAAAAATAAAGCAAAATTGCATTTTCAGCTGAGGAAGGGTTTAATTATTTGACTCCATTAAATATCAAACAGATTTTATATGTCAATGAATATAACAGTTATTTTTCAGCTATAGTAAAATAATCTGAATATATACTGTTTACATTATTTTATACTAAATACTGTATGTAGATAGCAACAAAACGCAGAACAAATCATACTCTTGCACTGGGTTTTATTGACTCAGTAAGGCTTTAGATGTTTCACTCGTGGGTGCCCTCTAGTGGCCATTTTAGACAACTGCATTTGATGATGGGTGAAAACAAAGGAGAAAAACTTTTCCGGTAGCCGAATGTCGTCACAATAAAAAGTAGCTTCTGCAAGAAGAAAATAAACAGGAACCAATTCCAATGACTCAACAAAATGTACTTCTGTTTTGTTTCAAAAACCAGTCTGGCCAGTCCATTGCGACAGTAATTGTCCTCTGAATAGCATATTGCCATGGTGTGTGACCAGCTTTGCCGTCTGCTGTATTCGCTCAACTTGTGACTTGTGTGATAAGAGGCCCCTGTGTTACTTTCAGCCAAAACGTCTGTGTGTCTTGCAAGGATTACAAGAGCGAGAGGAAATTGTGAAATCAGAAAGCACAGGAAAGCTGTAACATCGCAGCCCCGTCCTGTCCACCTTCCCCGTGTTTTTGCCGTCCCGTTCCTCGCGTGCCATGTCTTGTTTTTGCTTTTACCCTGTGTGTCTTTGTTTTAAGCTGGGCGTGGCTTCCTCGCATTCTGCACTCGGTTCTTTTTTCCCCCTTGTTAGATTCAGCCTATCACACCCACTCCCACTTCCGCATGCCAGAATCAATTCCGCGGCACGCCAGAATCAATTTAGTCATTTCTCGGGTTCGAATCCAGGCCGGGGGCCTTTCCTATTTCTCCCGTTCAGTGGTTTCCTCCGGGTACTCAGTCCAGTGCCAAACTGTACCTAATTGGAGAGTCTAAATTGCCCGTAGGTATCTTGGATTGGCGACAGGGTCCTTTTCCAGTTTTTCCAGTTTGGATGGATTTTTCCTATTTAAGTTCCAGTTGTATTTTGCTGTTTTTCCAGTTTGTATTTTGCCAGTTGTATTTTGCTGTTTGTTGATTAGTTTTTTGTAGCTCGTCCAGCCTGTTCTGTTTTGCCAGCTTCCTGTCTGTTTCTCCAGTCACCCTTTTGTTGCACTCAGCCATTAAACGCCTCCTGTGTGGAGTGCAATTCAAGTTCTGTTCCGGACTCTGCATTTTGGGTCCAGGTCAGCATCTACATCCTAACAAAAGGGTCAAATTTGATTGAGGGCTTCACCGAAAGAGAACGAGGGCTTCACTGAGCACAGCCCTGTCCTGGAGCAGTGACTTTACTTAGTGTGGGTGTCATTATTATTATCCATTGTCAGTGATGGGTCTGACCTTCAAGGTTTTCTCCAAGGTTATATAAAGAATGGAAGTTGTGAAAGAAACACAGGAGACACTTGATACATCCTGTAGGAATGACTAGTTTTTAATATCGCAATGCAGATATTTTCTGAAATTACTGTCATTTCTGTGTTACAAATATATTTTTTATTCTCTGTAATTGACAGAAAATACTAATTTACCACGCACCTTGCCATGGGGGGGCTGTATGTATGTGGAAACTCATATTTCTATCGTATGACAGTATAGTATGTCATTGCACGTCTCATACATTGTGGTTTCTGATCTTAGTGCAGGTCGTTCACATTCCACCCTGAAGCTGAGAAAATCTCATTGGGGTTTTGGAAAAGGGAAAATCATAGTGTAGAGGATCTTGGTCTGTCTGATTCACTATTGTTTTATAACCTTTTACAACCTCTCTTTGATTTGTGCCTGTAACAGCCACTGTGAGATAACCTTATTCAGAGCCATATTCACAGTATTATTCACAGTAATGGCCCACTTTCAATGGCTTCTCACAAGTCACAGTGTTTTGCACTGTGGTGGAAAGAGTACTGGAAAGACCTACTCAAGTAGAAGTACTGTAACCTCACTGAAAGTGCACTTAGTGGGCTAGCTGCATTTAGCTGGCTTGCAACCCAATCGCAATCAAACAATAAAGGTATTATCCATAAAACGTTTGAAAGCTACCTTTACACTTCCCTCGTGTTAGAGGAGGCATTATTCAATGCAAAGATATCCAGAGTGCTGGGCAGGTAGTGCCGACTCTATAGAATTACCCGAACATTTCAGTTCTTCGTGTCTCTGAAGGTGAACAGGCTCTCTGTGGGTGCGGCTAAGGTGGTTCATCCTGTTTTTTTTGTCCCGGCTGGCAGTTGTCTCCATATGGCGGTCACTCACTCGGTTACCTCGGTTACAAGACGGAGTATAAAACTGGCCAACAGTCAGTTGCCTAAAAGAAAGATCTAATTTCTCAAAGCGCATGGATTAATGGATTTAATTGACTACTGTTTTGTTATTGTGACTACTTGGTGAAGTGACTTGGCCAATTATGTGGCCATAGTTATTTTCTGCATTTAATTGCATCTCTAGAATTGGCTTACCCCACCCAAAACGTTATGGTTAGAAAGCAAAACTGATTCTGGACCTCTGACTTTAACTCAGGGAGGAATGAGCAAACCAACACCAATACAGTCACTATTGACCGTCGACCAGCTGCTGATACCATTTTTTATGTATTTATTTGTTTATTTGTAAGGGCCACAGTTTTGATAACTTGGTTGAGCGATGCTAGTGGTTTGATGGCAGAGGCTGATGCCTGGGACCAAGAGGTATGCGGTATGAGAGATAAGAGAACATTATGGCGTAATAATTGTTTGTGTGAGGTATGGGATAAGGACCCAGACGCAGATCAGGATCAGGCAAAAAGGGACGTTTAATTCAGGCAGGGGTCAAAATCAGAAGTCAGAGTGGCGAAGGAACAAAATAAAAATCCAAAGAGTAGTCAACAAACAATCCAAAAGTCAAAACCAAGAAATCAGAAAAGGCAAACAAACAGAATCTGCAGGCAAACACGAAGTGAAAACAGAAGGGGTGTCTCGGGAAAATGCTACAGACTCTGGCTTACAATCAATGGGCACAGGGAATGAAGATCAACGTTCTGACAAAGATAGAACATAAACACGGAACTTATATACAAGCAGGGAAGGGAAACACAATGGGAATCAGGTGTGACTGGGAGGAGAAAAGGGCAGGAACACAGGTGAAAACGATGGGATTCGCTAATACAATAACGAGGGGAAACGAAAGACATGGACTGGGAATCACACAGACACATAGACAATATACGACCTGGAAGAGCAGGCAGACACGTGCACAGTTCGAAGGGGAGGAGGGGAGGAACGCATAGAGAGAATCTTGCGATTTCAAATGAAGGAGGTAAACAAATTCTAAATCAGGTGGTGTAGTGCGTGAGAAATACCTGCGTAGGCCTGGAGGGATAGAGAGAATCTGCGTGCAAAAGAAGAAAATGTGAATGATAGGACAACGCGATAGATAGAAGCGTGAGATAATTAGTAATTAGTAATGTTAGTAACTTAAACTAAATCCCTAATGTTAGTAGATTAGTACTATATACATCTAACTAATATATACAAAGTGTTTTTAGAAAGAAAGGAGGAAGTAAAACGAGATAAGAAACTAAGACAGAAAAAACCGCATAGTTGAATTTCCCGAAGTGCATGACAAAGAAAAGGAGTGGATCTCGAACAAACAGGAACAATGACAGACGGGGAACAGAACGTGAATGAAACAAGAATGATGAATGAAAAATAAACAAAGTACAAAAAGAAACCGAACAGATGATGCAAAACATAACAGTTTTATTAGTCCATTAGCTGAGAGTCCAAAACAATTCCAATGTACTTAAAACCCTGTACTATCTCTAGTCCGTTGCCTTTTATCCTCACACTGAAGGTTTCTGTGGCACAGTATTGCATTCAGTATTAATAAATAAAACAAACTAATGCATAAGCAATACAAAACTGTAATAGAATAAATATTAGCATATATATGGTATAGACTCATACATATGGTAATTGTACCTGACTTTGTCATATATATATATATTTATCTGTGGCAATTGGAATGGGAAGTGGTAACTATAGTGTATGTAGCTAGGCATTGGTGTTCGTTACTCATTGTTTGTCACAAACATTGACATGCAAGTGAGAATTTTGCATAGCAGTCCGAAGTTAAAAAGACGAGTCGTTGTTAATAATATGCGCCAGTAGATGGCAACAAAAGCGAGGTATAAGCAAGACAGCACTATTTCGGGGGCAATGTTCTGTTTTAATTAGGGAGAGTAAAAAAACCTGTCCCCAGATTCAATGTAACCCCGTTGCACTTTTATTCTTAACTTCGAGTAACACATTTATAATAGTATAATATAATCATTTATAATAGTTCGTTTTAACCCACTCCAACGTAACATAATGTGTGTTATTTTAAATGACAATGATGTGTGATAGTTTACTCTACTTTAAATGTTATGCTAAGTCTGGTTTTCTATCTGGCTGGCAACCTTGAAATGATGGCCTTTTCTTTGATGGAGGTTTCAATTCCGCAGGTATTTATCGGCAACTCCGCCTTTCCTCTGAAACAGGCTTCGTTTGTGAAGATGGCACGCAGGTTGCCGACGGCCCCTAAGCGCGTGGGCTCGGGCGGCCCCGTTGATTCGTTTGTGAAGATGACACGCAGGTTGCGACGGCCCCTAAGCGCGTGGCTCGGGCGGCCGTTGAAAGCAGCGAGCGCACACACGGTTCTGAGCGGAACAAGCTCAAGTTCATTCAGTCGGCGCCGTTTGTTGACTTGAATAACCCTCGTTCGTACCCGGGGTTATACACGGAAAAAGGGGAACTATCGTTCGGAAGGAAAGGCCAACCCGAAAAGGTAAGCCAAATGTCCCATTCTCCTGTTTCCCAAGCCTCCTTTTTCGCGAGTATACATTGAGACGAGACGCAGGGCTCTCGTCTCCCACCCACTGCGGTGCCGTGCCCGGGAGAGAGAGAGGGAGAGGGAGAGGGAGAGGGAGAGGGAGAGGGAGACGTCCAGCTTGTTGTCATGAATGACAAACGTCAACCTTACATTTTATTCACGTACAAACAAGACGTGACACCTGCTCTGGAGATACAGCGAGAGCGTGTGCTACGTTAGCAATGTGCGTTGCAGCTATTTGGCTGTTATACCTGTAGTAACGTTAGCTGGCTAGCGACAGTAACGTTACTCACGTAGCTAGCGACGGTAGCTAATTGTAGCCTCTACTAGACTCGCTTGTTAGCTAGCGGGGTGTTCTTTGAAATGAATGTGAAAAAAGCTAACAAGCTAACCAGCGAGATAACGATATTACTATTAGTCTATGGCATTAGCTAAGTAGTTAGTTCTAGGCAGCAAACCAACGTACACATTTAAACATTGAAGCGTTCGCCAGTGATGTTGGATGGAGCGCTTTAGCTAACGTTACTGTAGCTAGCCAGCTTGGTCACGTTGCTTTGTTTCTTGCAGTTCGCTCACGGTATATTAACGAGCGCCCGTGCTGTCTCAGAGAAGTAATGTGTCCACCGATATAAAACAATACATGCTTTAACAACGAAGACTGGACAATGCACCAACTATGACACGATATTTATTGCAACAGAGAGCTTCGATAACGTTACGCTATAATGGCAAGCTTGGTGCATAGTGCTAGCTATCAGTATCACACAACTGCGAATAAGCGCATTGTAGCTACACGTTAGCGTTGTTTATATTATTTAATAATATTATTTAATTAGCTAAACCACTGTAAACAAAATATTACGCCGGAAAACTATTCGTTTTTCACTATTTCGCGTATTTTTTACCACCCTACTCGAATTAGTCTCTATAGTCCCTGTGACGTTTTGTTTTATTATTGTCAACAATAAAAACGACCAATATACAATAGCAGTTGTGGAAGCTTTGACATTTCCCATAGTACGCATGTTGACCTAAGCCTAATTATTAATGCGGTTTTCTGGAGAGAAAAAAAAGAGAAAGAAAAAAAATCACGATGATAATTTATATATTGTGATGAGCAGGTGTCCTGTGCGTTTGAGGCGGTGCGAAGAGTATGAAATCCAATTTGCCTGTTGGCGAATTTATGGCACACGTGAGAGCGCAGCTATTCAGAGTGCAAGTATTCTGTGTCTCTCACAAAACGTCCACGGAAATCCTAAGAGGTGCTGCGGTTGTTGTCACTTTTCTTTTATATTGTTTTTGTTTGTCGGGCAACAGAAGCAAAGTATGTCAACGAGTTGAGTTACAAAAATCATGAGAGAAGCGGAGACAGGAATGTTCAAATCCCAGCAGAAATAGGCCGTTTGATGTCATAGATGTTTGTATTGAGACGCTGCGTTCTACTTTCCGCTTCTCAATACAAACTTTATGTGAGTTAGGCCTACTTTTGTGTGAGCCACGTTTCTTTTTGTGTGTGCTTCAGGCTTAGTGAGTGCCTATTTTGTGTCAACGGCTGTACAATATGTTGGTGTCTACACTGTCCGCATTCTGCTGTGTCTGGCGAGGTGTGACGTCACCGTGCAAAGGTGGTGTTTTTGCGCCCAAGATCCTAAAAGGAAGACGGATACTACAGTTTGCGTAATAGCAGGCACGTTACGGGGTAGACTGGCATGCGGGCTCTTATCAGCAGCTTCAACGTGTCGTCGGTTAAACTGTGGAGGTGGAGATGTTGCAGAAACAAACCACCAACTCCCCCAAGGACCTACACACTGTCACGTTGTCTATGTGGGGTGGAAATGCCATGTTGAGTTCTGCGCTCAACAGTGACGCACAGTAAGAACCACACTGGCGAGTGTGTGGAGATTACGGTCTTAAAACCTCAGTTGGCTCTTTATTGGTGTGGAAACTACCATCAGTAGTCTGTTCTGTTGTCAAGTGTGTGCCTGTGTCCTCGCGTTACTGGTGTTAAGGCCTCTACATGCTTCTGCGTAAGCAACGGGACTGCAACGCCACATTCCTCTGCAACATGTTGCAGAGCACTTGGCAATGCATACTTCTGCGCAACCTACACAACATGGTGTCCTTACACTTCCTGAAGCTGGTTCATTTTATACCGTGTTGAACAAATTGTGCTAGCTATCTATATCGTTAGCTACTGTTAGCGAGCTTTATTTGGCCGTGATACCAGGTTGCTAGCTAGCTAGTTTTATCGATAGTTTTGCTTAGCTAACGTTGACATAGATCTATACAGATGTTGTTGTATATATCATTGTATGCAGCTGCCAACAACAATGTCTATCACTGTATTACTTCACTGATCTCTTGTGCAAACTATGATTGTTCCTACCATGTATTAATGCACATCTAGTAAATCGCACTGGATAAGAGTGTCTGCTATATGCTTAAAAAAATGTATATGCACCCTGCTCTTTCTTTGTTTTGTTAGTTGAATATTCTGCGCATTAAGGTGTTGTAGTGACATGTTACATTTATATGTAATCTAAAGCACAATACAAAACATCTGGATATTTGCAACCTTAAATGTATAATTTAGAATGGCGTGAAGACCACAGTCGATCATTTGTTGTTTGCAGAATCTCCGAGTTTAATGTACTGTCAGTACAATAGATTTTAAAACCATGAAAGCAGCTTGTGTGCGAGCAACTCACCTCTATAGCGTTAAAATAATAGAGTAAATTCACGTGGAACAAAGGAACCAGCAGACGACTCTTGAAAATAATGTTAATGTATTAAGGGAAATGAAGGATGGTCTTTTCACAGAATTTTAAATGCTTTTTCCCCCACTGCTTTTATCTTTCTCCCCTAATCTGGATGTCACTCTGGATAAAAGGGTCTGCTAAATGTTTAAAATGTAAAATGTAAAAAAATGATGTACTAGCTCGATGAAGTATGACCATGACAGCTCCGCCTCCGTTCGCTAACCAACCAATCAATGCTGTGCAACATCTACGTGACATGTTGCGAGTTTGATTTTTGTGCTAGGTACGCAACATCCTCTGCAACACCCTCTGCAACATCAATGCAACGTGTTTCAGAGGATGTTGCGTTGCAGTCGCGCGAGCATGTAGAGGACTTTAGTCTGTGTGTGTTAGTGCGGGGGTGAACACCACCCTCTCCGAGCCTCTCCGAGCCTTCCCTGGAGTGTCTGATGGACCTTGGATCCACTCCGCTTGAGCTGCTACATCTCCTACCTGAATTAATGATCTGTCTTATTGGACGGGATCATCCCTTTCTCTGTGCGCTTGAGACTGAGAGGATTAAGGGAAAAAACACACACCGATCTAATCCGCTTGGGCCCAGCATTCCAGGAATGGAATCGACCCCCTTCCCCCAGTGAACAGTAGGTTAGGCTTGTGATAGCTTTGGAGATTGTAAACGCACCCACTCACGAGACACAATTGCAGTTTCAACAAGAAGCTTAAACTTTACTTTGTACCTTTTTTATTTGCTTACCTTTTATTACATTTTTATGATTCTTTCTCAGCAGGAAGTAAGTCATTAAGTCAGAGTGGTCCTGTTCAGTTGGAAATGTTTTTCCCTTGAATTCAGTCTACATTTTTCTGAAAATCTTGAACAACTGTTGTGTCAGCAAGCCACTGTTAGGGGAATGATTTAAAGGGTTTTAATATGCTTATGCCTATTTTTAAAAATGGAAAAAATCCAGACCTTCTGCTCACCACACCTTTCATCTTTCGTATCCTCTTGCTCTTGAGAAATGTATGTCATTAGCATTAGCATTGCTAATCACATGCATTAGATTAGCATTTTCCCCTCAACCAGAAATTTAAAGCAACACTGTCAGAATACTACAGTATCACAAGCAGAAGGTGGCACCATGTGATACTGGGTGAAAATGACAAACCGCAGCGGTCGCCTAATAGTAGAGCCACCAATCACGCGTTGAAGCGAAGCTTATTTTCCGTTTACAGATAAAAGAGAGCGATGCTTCTTGTGCTCTGTGGTGAAAGTGTGAAAGTGTGAAAGTGAAAGTGTGCCTGGCTCCTGTCGGTCTTTCTTAGAACACCCGCTGGATTCGCAGAAATCGTTGTCAGAGGGATTGCGCGATGGCACATTTCTGTTTCCCCTCAGTTTCGGTTGTTCCCTGTTCTTTTATAACCGTGAGCGTGAAGAAGAACAAAAGCAGCTTCTGTTGATTGAAGCTTCTGAAACAGAGGGGCTGCAGGTGATTGCTTCAGTGCCGTGCTCCTCTGGCAGAGTGGCAGGCCAGGGTGTGAAAGGATGGAGGTGCGGCTGAAGGCTTGTCCAGTGGAAGCTTTCCAGAGCGATGGAGCTGCCACGTCTCTTCCCCCCTTTAATGGTGTCCTGATGGCGAACGTCGGGTCAACGTGTCGGTGTTAAACCGGGCCCCATGTAGAGGAACTGGACTACTAGGCCCATATTGCAGCATCCCGTTGCGTTCATGCCTGATTACCGTGATTTTGTGTTCCGTGTCTCTTATTCGATAATTTATAGCATCTTTTTTTTTTGTTGAACAGGCACAGGAAAAGCAGTTCAGGTTCCTGATAGTTGAGTGAAGGATCTCCTCTCGGAGTAGTTTTGAATAAGCACTGTTTACGCAACGCCAGTCCGGGTTATGAGTGTGTCGTGTGAGTCTGCGTGATCGTCACATGCTCGAGCCCAGGTCACGCTGTTTAGTGCTGGTGAGGGTGAGGGTGTTCTTAAACAAAGCTGGCCTCATTTGTCTGCACCAATGGTGTCACTGAGTCTAGCGAGGATGTTTGTGGTCCTTGCTCTGTTCCTGCTTGATGTGCACCAACACGTGGCCCGTATATTCAGTCTCCAGAGGTTATATTTTTCATAAAGACATTGTACTTGAACTGTACTGCTTTTGTACTGTACGCTTGGCGTGCGTTTACACTCGGTGACACGAAATGACATTGACACAATAATTGCGAAACTGCCGCGGGAGTGCAAGTTGTGAGTCGTTTTAGGAATGCGCTTCTTGCTCTTTGAAATGCCACAAATGCGGTTCCCCCTCTTCCCCTTTGATATGACACCGTAGCCTAACATGTTTCATTGCTCCATTGTGCTCCATGGACGCAGAGGTACAGACCTCGGTGTGAGATGCCCCAAAGCCATACAGCTTTGCCGTTTCTTTGAAAACAATGGAGCCTCTATATGAGGGCCGTCCAATCACCTCTCAGCAGGCCTGGTGTGGGTGCAGACTTTGGTTGAATGAAGACCATAATTAGTTGAATCGGGTGTTAGTGTTGGACTAATAATATATAATATAATATAATATATTATAATAACAAAGGCCTGCACCCACACTGGCCCTTCTAAGATTGGAGATCCCTGCTCTATACCAAGAAGTCCCCTTGGTTTTTCCAGAGATGGTAGATTTTTCTGTTGTTATTCTGGATTATTGAAGATGGATGGTCTTTCAATTCACAATCATTGGTGTTTATTCTATGGCGGCAAACAGTGGTTCCTGATTTTCAATGTATTTCTCCAGAGTGGCCAGGTCATATTTGACATTGTTGGGGCAGTCTATGTGGCAATATCTGTAATATATTTGGGAAATTTGATTTGTTTGCCTTGGCAAAAGTGGAATCTGATTGCCATAGCAGGACGTTTCCTGCATTGATTGCTCTGCTTCCGGGAGCTGAATAGAGATTGATCCTGAACGATTAGGTAAATTACTGATTTGTCCATGAGGTCACCGTCTCAGTCTGGATCGGTTTTGCTAGCTAGCACAGTTTCACAGGAAAGCAACAATTCCAGCAGTTTAGAAATGCTTCACTAGTTATTGAAAAAAACCTCCAAAAAACAATTAAGCCTCTCATTAAAACCACATTGTTAAGGGCTGATCGCTTATTGTTTGACTTCTTAAAACCTGCCCACGAAAAAGTCCCTACATGGCAATGGACCTCCCTGCAGAATGGGTGATTTCATCTTTTCTTGCTCCAGGAAATGTGTGATCAAGGGGCTTTTTTTCGAGGACACGCTATGATGTCTGGCCTAACAATGCACTGTACAGGCTGTGGCCTCAGTGTGGTTTTGCTGTTCACCGGGTTAAACTTGCACAGCTATTGCACCGTTGATCCAAGCCTCCCTGGCTTGATAGGGTTGCTCACATCTCCCACGGTCTTGCAGCTAGGCTCTTACGATCTCCCAGAATGGGCTGCATGAGACCAAGAAACCCTGCAAGGCTTGAATACCAGCACTCATAAAAGCGAACCTCCGCCTTGGATGCAAATAGTGCGCACCTTTTGAAAGGCCTTTAGATAAACGGGGGTTTGATTCTGCTTTCTGCAGCAGTACAGTAAACACCCAACCCCACCCCCCTATTTTTGCTTGGAATAAACAGAGGTGCTTGTGTGTGGCTGCTGGGTGGTGTCCCTTTTGCGCCCAGCCCTGAACGCGCCTGTTTGTTTGTGAGTTTCCTGCCTGGAAGGCTGTCTGAGGCTAGGCCAGGCTAGGTGAGAGGCCCAGCGTTGTCCCTGCTGTGGGGAGCTGGCTGCGCAGGGCCGGGTGGGGCACAAACAGGGTGGGGGGGGTGTACCGCAAGGGGAGTGCCATTATGTCTGAGAGAGAGAGAGAGAGGGGGAGCTGGGACAGTGAGGCATGAGGGTGAGGGCAATACGTGCGGGTGGTCACAGCAGCAGAGGGTTGTGTGGGGGGAAGGGGGATTTTCTCCAAAACATAGCAGCATTTACATCCATCCAGCGTATAAGATCAGCAAGGGCTGTATGCTTGTTACTTGGTAACAGCAGAAGAGGCTTGTGGAAGGCGGGGTGGGGGGAAACGGGGGATTTATTCTCAAACATGCCGTTCAGCTGGGGTGAGGATCACGTGCCCTTGTTCCATTGGCGCTCTCGTGTGTACCCCTGGACGGTTTCGTCGGCCTCGCCTGCCTCTCTGCGCTGGGCTGCAGGTTAACCTTTATTGCCCTGCAGTACACTCCACTGCACACAAAGGCACGGCTGCCTCGGGTACGTGAGAGCGCCAGCTGCTTAGAATGTATAGGAACAATGGAAAATGGAGTGATGGAGTGAAGAGACTGTGATGCTTGGTGTAGAGAGGCCCTGTGGACTGTAAGTATAGGCAGCATGGTGCTTGCATTGTAGAGAGGCCCTGTAGACTGAAAGTGTAAGCAGTGGTGATGACAATTAGTTCAATGTACAGAGTCCGTTGTAGTGGAGTCTGGGTGGGTAGGGGTGGGTTTTGAGTCACTCGCGGAAAATGGGAAGTGATTCCAGGGGTCAGAACAGATGCGAGACCGCATGGGGCCTGGAGGGATGCGACAGTCAGTTTGCCAGAGGAGGCAGAGCGGAGGGGTCTGGCTGGGGTTTAGGGTGTGATGACTGTCTGGAGGTAGGAGGGAGCAGTTCCTCTAGCAGCTTGATAAGCCAGCACCAGTTATTTAAATTTGATGTGGGCTGCGATGGAGCCAGTGCAGGGAAGTGCATGAACTGTTCACATGTGTGAGCTTGGGGTGGTTGAACACCAGATGTGCGGCAGCGTTCTGGACTAGTTGCAGTGGCTTGATGGCACGGGCCGGTAGGCCTGCCAGCAAGGAATTGCAGTAGTCCAGATGTGAGATCACCAGGCCCTGGACCAGGAGTTGTGTGGCCTCTTGGGTGAGGAACGGTCAGATCCTCCAGATGTTGTGGAGACTAAGCGTAGGCAGTGTGGTGTTGTACTGTAGAGAGGCCCTGTGGACTGTAAGTGTAGGCAGTGTGATGCTGCAGCTGTCTGTTTAAGGCCTACTCTTTGAAAATGATCACTCGTTTAACTTACAAATTCCTCTAGTAAGTATTTTATTTTATTTTTTTAATGTATTTTTCTGATTTTACCCTGTTTTTCTCCCAATTTGGTAGCAAATTACTCCCGCTGTGCTTAGTTCAATCCCCTCCCTCGTAGTTCGCTGCCGTAGCCCTGTGACCGGCAGTGACAATGGCGAAGCGCTGCCTCCTCCTCCGGTGGCGCTCCCGGCCAGAGCCGACTCTGGCGCGACGGGGAATCGAACCCCAGTCGCCGTGGCCAGCGCCGGACGTTGAAACCACTAGACCACGCGGGAGGCCCTTAGTTTGGTTTACTCCAGTAAGTATTTTAATACGAGCCTTGGGGAGCGTAGTTACTCAGATGGCGCTGGTACGCGCACACAATTTCACGTGACTTGCTTACTTATGCAGCGCCAGCGTCCACTCCCTCCGCTGTATTTCTGACTCGCAGAATAACATGCAAGTGCCTTCTAAGAAGTCTCTGCTGCCCCTGCTCGCATTCGCTACCCCTCAGTCTCCTGAGACGGTTATTAGAAATGGAGGGACTTTCTTTTTCTGTTGTGTTGTGTCTCACGCTCCCTCCTGCATCCTGCGCTGTGAGGCATGCGGTGTTGAGTGGAAGAAGCACCACAGAAGGGCGGCGGCCTCAGAGATGAATCTGCGCTGCTACAGAGCGCAACACAATAAGGAAGCTCGCCTCCCCTCTCCACTTCCTGAATGATGCGAATTTTCCGCTTTACGATAAAATTAATCCTAGTTTTCATTTTAATGGCATTTCCTGTGCCTTTGGACATCTTTTGTGGGAAGAAGGGATATTTTGAGCGAGCAATGTGACCTCCGTAATCGGTTCAGTGACTTGTGGTTGTGTGCAGTGCTTGTGTGTGCATATGTGTGTGTGCGCCTATGTGTATGAGTGTGCATGAGTGTGTGTGTGCATGAGTGTGTGTGCATGAGTGTGTGTGTGCATGAGTGTGTGTGTGTGCATGAGTGTGTGTGTGCATGAGTGTGTGTGTGCATGAATGTGTGTCTGTGTCTGTGTCTGTGTCTGTGTGTGTGTGTGTGTGTGTGTGTGTGTGTGCGCGTGCGCGTGCGTGTGAACTCCTCCTCAGCCAGCAGGTTGAAAGGGAGGTGCTGAGGCGTTTTGGAGAACCAGAGAGCAGTGTCACTCAGTGCAGTGTGGGGGTAGATTTCCATTACAGATACACCAGCAATGAGAGATCTCTGGCTTCAGCAGCTCCATGTTCTACTACAGTCATCACTGCATCAGTATCACTCAGCTTGGAAAGGTGATGTCAGAGTCCTCTCGTGTCCATGCCTCTGTGATTTCAGAGTCCTCTCGTGTCCATGCCTCTGTGATGTCAGAGTCCTGTCCATGCCTCGTGATGTCAGAGTCCTCTCGTGTCCATGCCTCTGTGATGTCAGAGTCCTCTTGTGTCCATGCCTCTGTGATGTCAGAGTCCTCTTGTGTCCATGCCTCTGTGATGTCAGTCTGCTTGTGTACCTGCCTCTGTGATGTCAGAGTCCTCTCGTGTAGCCTACATGCACGTGTGTACACTATGTGAGGTGATGAGAGGTGATGTCAGGGCCCTCTCCTGTGCGTGCCTTTGTGTGGAGTGGTGATGTCAGAGCTCTGTTTGCACTCTGAACAGCTGATGTTCTCTCCTGTACGTGCCGTGCTGTGGAGAGGTGATGTCAAAGCTCCCTTGTGTCCTCAGAGCCACTGAAATACCTTCCAGGTGTTCCCCTTATTTCTGCATCACTGGCATGTGTCTGTTGAGGAATCTCTGTTGAGTTCCTTTGAACTTTAGCCATTAGTCTGCTGGTGATGCAGGTTCTAAAATGTTGGTATTGCCCATGAGCACACCTCCTGTCTTATGTGAAACACATGTATTGCCTCTGGGCATTATAGCCTACCTCTTGGAAATGTGAAAATTTTTAGACCTAAATAATTTACACAGCGAGCTCCGGAGAATTCGCCTGCAAATATTTCAATCAAGATTTAAAGGAACATCTCTCCGCGAGGAGCCAAGCGGAATCCGTTGGTGATTTCCAGTGGCTCTGGTATGGCCCTCAACACGGTGTTATAATGGTGAACGCGAGCATTCCACAGAGATGGAAAGCAGTTTAAAAAGAGAAGAAAAAAGCTGGCACTCCAGGTCTGATCTGGAGAGCTGCCCGGTCGATGCGGCGTGTCATTTTCACCGGGGGAGGGGGCTGCTGTCGCCGCGTTTCTGCCACCTTGTCTGATACCTTAAATAAATAACAAAAAGCTCTCCCTGAGAGGTGAAATCTGCTGGAGGAGGCCGTTAAGATTTAGGCCTAGACCCTGCTTTGGTAGCAGTGCAGGAACTCAACGTGTAACCAGGGGCCACTTCTCCTGGCTCCAGTGAATACCCACCCAGCTGCATAGATGGGTAATCTGTTACACGTGAGCTAGATAAAAGCGTCTGATGGGTAAATAATTAATGCCATGGAATAAGAGTCACGCCGTGCTTGGTGACACCTCCTCCTCCGGCTGCCTCCGGTGTCCGATGCCGACGTCTGAAGAGATGCTTCCCTGCACCCTCATTAATTCTTAACGGGGCCAAACCTGAGATCATGGTTCGGCGCCGCCGCACGAGAGCCAATGAGGAGGGTAAGCCCATCCTCGCTCATCCTTCATCAGGAAGGGGTGGCGCTCGACCCATTATGTCTGGCGCCTGGCGATGAAATCCTCCTTGGCCACCGGCGATGTCTTGAAGGGGCCAGGTTCGTGTGATCAGACATTCCCCTCCAAACATACACTCATAATATATAATATAATAATATACGCCATTTAGCAGACGCTTTTATCCAAAGCGACTTACAGTAGTGAATGCATACATTTTTCAGCCTCTGTGGTCCCTGTGGGAATTAAACCCACTACCGAAGCGTTGCCAACTCCATGCTCTACCTACCTACTAGTGAGTCACACAGAACCACTACAGAACCACTCGCACGTACACGCATGAGGTGCTATTTGTGCTGGAAGTTAAAACACAAAGCGTGCATTTTGACACCAGAATGACTTCTCGGTGCACTTCTTGGTTCCCCCGTTCTGATGGTCATGTTTATATGCGTCTCATCTTTAGTGGATCTGAGGACTGCATTCTGTTTGAATTCTGGCTGTGTGGCAGCCGATGCCTTGAAAAACAAAGGGTTGTGCTTTGAGATTCCTGGAGCTTTTCTCTGTGGGCATCACTTCCGTGAACGAGGTCATTCCTGCACTGAGGGTAAAATAACTGCCACGCTTCGAAAGAAAAGCCTGTGCCCTTCGCTTTATATAGAATCACAAGGGCAGTGCATGGTAGCGGACAGACAGTGGACGACAACAATGGTTGCATTGTCATTACAGCTTCTGTTGTTAGCAGTGGTAGTAACCAAGCCCCAGGTGCTATTGAAGCTAGCTAACAGCAAAGAATGTTAATGATATGGCAACCATTGGTGAAAACGTAAACCTGGCGAAGCTGGAGATGAACAATGAACAAAAGAGGAACTGACCCTGCTAATGGCAATCTGTGCCTTCCCATGACCCACTGTCCCGTAGTGACGCAGCGCTCCCTTAACAACGCAGCCCCCTGCGGCTAGCTCCCTGACCACACTGCCGAGCCCTGGAGACGGAAACACATTTTACAGGCCGAACAGGCTCGACCGTGAGAAAGAACACAAAACAAATTGTGCAAATGCAAATATTTCAGGTTTCAGTTCACAAAGCGCCGTCATTAATTTTTCAGTCAGCCTCTTATACCGCCAATAGCTCTGTATCCCAGTCCTCAGTAATTTGAGGAATAACCGTGGAATTTTACCTGACGGGCCCACGTCTTCTTGGTGACAGCCTGTTCCACACGCCGGTGGAGGGACACTGTGTACATGAGGCCCTGTAGACGCGTGCCTGTGACAGGAATGTTGGCGTACGGCTTTGGACCAGTTAAGTGTATGCCACGCCCATGGATTATCAAGGTTGAGGCCTCTTGTTTCTAAAACTGAACACAATGAATTAATTGCGTAATAAAAATATAAAACCATGCTTCCAAACATCGAGGGGCGACAGCGTTTCTCAGAATCCTTGTTGAATTATGCCACACTTTGCACACTAAAAATATCCCTCTCATTTCTATAAAATTAGTAGCCTTCTCCCATTTTCAGTGTTAGCAAATTTAGAACACAGTATGAGATGTGGATTTCGGTGCTATCGTAGTACCGAGTCCCAGAGTTAGCCAGAGGGTCCTGTATCAAACACACACTCTCAGTCCTGTTAAGTGTGAGGTGAAAATCCACCTCTCTGTAGATTGAACCTGCAGAATGGGAATCGAGTCAAGCACTGATGGTATTTAATCGTGTGGGCAGACAGAGTGGAATTGAGTGGGAGCACTGATGGGATTTAATCGAGTGGGTTTGAGCGACGGGGGAGAAGCTGCCCACCTGCACCTCCCACGGCTCTTCAGAAAACTGGACGTGTTTGTGGGCCAACCGCGGTCCCGTCTGCCCACAAAGCCACTGCTGCGGACGTGGTTCCAGCTGATTCTTCAGCCGCCACTACAGTGAGGACCTGTCAAGGGGAATGAAGACGGATCACCGTTAGACTGATCTGGGACCAGGGAGATGACCCCCAGTCAGACTCACCTGCAGCCACCCTGCCCATCTCGCCAGAGTGCATTATGGGAATGCGGGGGCCTGTGGCTGGCCAGTCATTTCCTCACCACTACCGTTCGCTCTCATAGCGGATTGCACACGAGTCACACAAATCAAAGGTTCCTGAGAAGCCACCTGCGACTGAATCTCCCTGCATGTGAGGGACAGAAATCCTTTAAATTGTTCTTGAGGAAAGAGGGGAAAATAAACGAGAATGTGATCATTATAGTTTGTCCTGGCTGCACAGCTTTGATTTCTAAAGGGAAAAAAAAAACTCATTCATTCAAAGCACACAGAACACAACGGAACATGTTTCCACTTCAGGATGTGGCCTATTTTAGACGGGGAGAATCATGTGGTGGAATTAGTTTTGCAATCTTTCGGCCAGGAATCCCCTATGGAATAGTCTATTCTGTCCCCTGTTTTATAGGGCTGTTAATTTTAGAACGGGAACAAGGGGGGGAAAAATGTAATGAAGAAGGATGGTAGCGGAGATCTCGGATACAAAAATGGCCGTCTGGCTGGGCCCTCGGGAAGCCTGATGTACAAGAGCAACGGCCTCCGCCTGATGCAGGCGTGTTTTCGCAAAGCCAGCCGCACATTAAAAGATGTTTTAATATTTTGTGCATTGAGAGTTTGTACCATTTTATGTTTTTACAGCTTATGGGTTGTAGGCCTCCAGTAAGCAAGGTTTTGTTGCCTTGTGATCCAGTCTCTCTCTGGAAATAGGATCTTTCTCTCTGGATTCACCAATCAAACAGGCACTTGGCCTACTGTGTGCCGGCAAATGGGAAGCACGAGCTGTGGGTTATTGGTGCATGTTGGGCCCGCAGAAGTGTGGGTAAAATCCTGACCGTCGGGGCCTCCCGGGTTGTGTAGCGGTAGAACGTCCGACGCTGCCCACTGCAACACGGTTCGATTCCAGCGGTCGCGCCAGTTTCGGCTCTGCCACTAGGGGGCGACAATTGGCTGTCTGTCCCAGGGAGGGTGGAAGGAAGCCGATACGAGGTCGCTGCGTGTAGGAGTGGCTCTGTGCAGGTACCGGAGTCACGGTGACGGCTTGGCGGGTTCCGACCCAGAGGAGCAGGTGCTCCGCCGCATGTCACTGCCGGTTTCAGGACTATGGCAGCGAGCTCTCAAATATGAGAGAGGGGGATATTTGACATGAAAAACAGGGTATAATTGGCTACTAAATTGGGAGAAAAATTGGGAAAAACAGCAGAAAGAGAAAATAGGAAAATGAATCCTGACCGTGCAGCAGCTCTTCAGCCGGGCAGCAGCTGTGGTCTCATGCTGTATCTCTGGCGCTGTCTAACATGCTGGTGAAACATTATGTGTGTGCCTTACTGGGAAGATGAGGGTTCGGTTTCCTCCTTCCACCCACTTGCTGAATCGTGCGGTCGCTGGTCGTGGCTCAGCGCACTGTTGCGCAGCTGTATCCGTTCCAGCGGGGCGATATATTCTCCAGGCAAAGCAGCCTGACAACACAGGGCATTTTATGGGGGACGTCCGATGCCAAGCCGGCGTGCTGCCAGCCACATAAAAACACTGAATTAGAAACGACAAGAAGCTCCCCCACTGTTACATAACGACCCCAACAACAACTGTGCTGTAAGCTGATCAAGAAGTGGTGCTGAGATCTTGTTAAGGAGAAGTCACCAAGTGCTTTTAATTGGGAATAAAACTAAACGGACACGCTCAGATACACAGGGAAAAGCTGTGTGCTGTGTGGGGGCTTGCCTGTACCTCACACACTGAAAACCCGTGCGGTCATACAAATGTCCCAGCCCTGTTTATTTACCCCAGTCAGGGATTGTACTGAAGTTTGATCCATGAGAAATCTGTGCGGCCTTCACTGCCTCCATGTCGTGAATGGCGAGGGGATTTTGCGAGTTTCAGAAGGGCTGAAGGATTTCCGAAGTACATGCATGCCTTCAGGCTCCTCTGCTGCATATAGAATCGTATACGATCTTCAAGGCTGTGCATGTACTGTATACAGTATATACATGCATTGGCTAGCGTATTCATTTCATAAATAGCAAATTGAATAATGTCGATGAACTGCAGTTAAGTGTTACAGGGGCCACTGGATAGGGGTGTGTTGCTGTTCAAGGTTGTGCCTGCACACACACACACACGATTTGTGCAAGTGAATCTGGGACGAAGTGCGAAGATGGTCTGAAACGAGGAAGATTTCAAATCTTGGGATTTGAGATCGATGTTTCCCATCAGCACTCCTAATAACCTGACCACCCACCATCACCCGTCCAACACCCTTAGGAGTAGCGTCCTAAAAGGATTCAGTACTAAATGAAAGCCATGTGCTGGCCAGAAACGGCTTACAGTTTCTCCCCCAGAGTTGTCAGGGTTCTTTCCTCTCCTGTGCACTGATAGGACGTTACCTGATAGGAGTCTTTACCTGTACTGAACCGCAGTTAGGGAACGTTATGTTTTACACGTCACTCGTGCAATGTTTTCTGTCGATTTCAGGCTACTACTGGATTCATCATGCTGTGTGCAGCGGGTGGGGGCCAAAAAAAAAGATCTAAACTACGTTTTTAAAGACCGCCCACATTGCAGTCGGACCAGGGGCTGTATGTACAAAGATACTAAGAGTAGGAGTGCTGATATAGGATCAGGTTTCCCCTGTCCATATCCTAACCATACCCATTATGAGCTAAAAGGCTAAACTGATCCTAGACCAGCACTCCTACTCTTAGAATCTTAGTACATACGATACGGGCCCCAGATCTGAGCTAAAGAGAGTGGGGCTCAGATCCTGCTGCTTCTGAATCGTCACTGCGTGAGACACTGCGCTTCCTGTGCCTCGTGTCCAGGCTAGATACTCTTTAGATTAGGACATGACGAGCCTAGAGGGGCTGAACGGGCCTGAATGAATACATGACATGAATACATGTCATCGTGTATTCTTACGTCCTTATGTTCTTATATTCTTCTGCAGACTCTGCAGGTTTGTACACTGAAGACCATGTACTTATCTATTCAGAGGGCTTGTCCTTCTCTCCGTATAGACTCTTACGAGTGGCTGGAACATGCAAGTCACTGCTGCGTACGTCACTGCTGTGTACACGCTGAGCTGCAGCCTGAGCCGGAAAAGGTTAAATATCCAGGAATGAAAAGCATGCGCACATGCCTGGCTCCCGCGCCCCATGCTTCACAAGCTCTCTGCAGCTGCCCTTCCCACTGATCCTGCTCCATCACGTCTGAATTCAGGTTGGGAAAGTGATAAAGATCTGCTTTTAGGCTCAATTTCAAATACAAGTAATATGTAGTAGAATAGGGTGGGGGTGGGGTGGGGGAACACAGGGGGGGCGTACACAGGTACACTATCTCTCCATCTGCAGTTTTAGGGAGGTAGAGTACCTGTGTGTGGCCCCTGTCTGGTGTTAACAGGAAGTTAATAATTCACCCCCACTCCAATTTAAGTTTTTTTTTTTTCTTTATTCAGCAAAACATTCAAACTTGAAACGGGTTCAGCAGAATGTTATCCATCTTCTCTGAATCTTGTTTTCTCTGACGTGGTAAAGGTTGATGAAAGGGGATGAAATGTGCGTGAAAGGGAATGCATTTTTTCTGTAGACAAACGGCCGAGTTGGGTTAAGAGCCACAGTTATAGGTTTGCACCAGGGCTTTTTTTACGCGTGCAGTGTTGTGTTTGTTACGTATGTGTTGTTGGAGGAGTGTGGATGTGGTTAAAAAGCAGCTTGACCTGTTAAGCGTAGAGGTGAGAACAAAGGGCTGTTTGTGATCCCTCCTGGTATTAACGTACGAAAAGAGATGCCAGATGGTTCATGAACACGCATCGTATTTTTTACAGAACAAAAATGTGTACAGTGGATGATCACGGTGGTTTGAAGAGGAGCGTTTTCCTAAAAAGGATTTCCTGTACTGCAGCAGCAAGCAGCTGTGGTCCTCACACACCGTCTTCACTAATGATAAAACCAGGCTGTTTATCTAGCTTTACGAGTCAGTTCTCTGTAATTGCACGTCGGATAATTGAATACTAGCCTATTATCCTGTTACTGCATGCTATCCAGCTGGTCCTATCTCGATTGTAAACATTACAAAACCATCTCAAGCAAATGTACGTGTCAGAGGTTTACAGCACTTAATAATAAGGTTCATAATCGTTCATCGAAAAGTACCTTGGAGGCCAGGACTGTTCCAAACTTCAAAGGCAGGAGTTGGTTATCCCTTGAAAGTTTCCATAGATTTCTTGCTAAATCATTTTGACGTTGCCTCAATAGCAGCCAAGTTTTTTTAATATTAGGCCACGTCTAATTAAAACCTTGCATGGTTACTGTGAACCTGTGCTACTGTTACTGTGTTTTCCCGTACCCACAGTGCCTCATCTTCACACCAATAAGAAAATAAATCAAAAAATAGATTTCACTCTGCCAGACTGGCCCTGGCTGTTAGCCCCGATCGGGAGGCCGGCATTTGGCTGTCCGCTCCTGAGGGAGGGGGGAGGGTTGGTTGGCACAAACTCGCTGTGAAGCACGTAAGGGTATCTCCAGAAAGGGGAGTTGGTGAGTTCCATCTCAAAAGAGGGGGATTATCGCCGGGCTTGAGAGTAGCTTGCCCCGTAGAGATGGGCGGCAAGTTTGTGGGGGAGGGTTAATCAAAATAAATAGAGGGCATAGTTTGCTTCCAAATTGAGAAATCACTGTGTGTATGTCACTTTTATTCAAGGGGAAGACCTCAAGGGACATTACAGACTGGCTTTATTTGGCATCAGAAAGCCAGCTCAAAGAAGTAGGCCTGTGTCTTGAGATGGTCTTTGCAGGTGTAGGCACGATAGTATCGGAGCGCGCTCGACCTCGGCAGAGGGAACCAGAGATCCAGGGCCTGATATCTGAAAGATTCATGGCCTGTCGTTTTAAGGCATGTTTTTGGAGCAACAAGCGATCCAGCATCTTCAGAGCGGAGACATCTTGCCGGGTTGTAGGGGCACAGGAGTTAATGGTGATTGTTTTTGCATAGAGCTTTTCAGCGACCCAAAGACACGAGATGGGAGAGGTATGGCGGGCCTATAGCGGCCGTGGCCGTCTGTTGCCATTCTGTGGGTCCTGCTCTCCACATCTCCCTCCGCCTGGCCCCTACACCCTGTCTCCCATGGGCAGAGGCTCGATGCTCCAGTGTCCATTGAAGGATGAATAATAATATTTCATTTCCGCAGAAAATGAATGGGCTCACCTGAACCCAGAGTGGCGCTGCAGCTAGGTGAGACGTGAGCCATTGTTTCCGGCCCTGTGTTTCATCGCGTATGGTCCTTTTTGTCAGTCTGCTCTACGCCGTGGCTACATCTGGGGTTTGAACCCTCGCTGCAGGTCATAGATGGAGCGCCGCAGATGTTCCCTGATTAATGAGCCCCCACTGTTTTTGATCATAATTTATTTCATTGATCTATTTATGTATTCATTTGTTTGTTCGGGACATAGTGAAAACAATTGTTACAATATTAAAAAAACAAGCATCGGATGCATTGCATTAAGTGTTTCTAGCAATAGCAATTTTATAGCAATTATACGCCACCTGTTTGGCATCAGGCATATGTACATAGCCCCCCTGTTGCTTTTAGTAGTTTCATGCAATAAGGATATTATATATATATACATATATTGTATTATATAATATAAAATGGTTGTTAAACAGATGACATGAGAGGGACAATATATAAAATATTGGGCACTGCAAGCCATTGGTTATGGTCTCAGCTGTACAACTATGTCTAAAGAAAGAACTTGTTCATTACTTCTTCAGTCTCAAATTGGTTTAATCCACAAGTGCCAACAGATCAGTCTTTTTTCAGGGCTGTCGATGCTTTAGACACTGAACACGACGGCTCTGCTGGGTGCTGGATAATTGAAGGAAGTGGCAGGAAATGCTCGTGAGATGGACTGCGGGGACGGGCTAATCCGAATCCCCACAGAACGTGGACGGCTGTGAGGGGTTAGAGAGTGCAGAAGAGAGTCCTTGCGCTCTCCAAGGTCCTCGACAGTCTTAATCAAGACCGCTGCCAGACAGACTGGGGCGCGGGCTCTTTGATCTAATTCTTCATTTCTCAATCGTGTTTCCTTTCCCCCTCGAGGGGACGCACAGCCTAATCTGAGAATCACATTCTTACCAGAACGGGGGTAGCCTGATTAAATTAGAGCCTGGGTTTCAAGGTCCTGAACACGTTCTTCATCAAATTGTATGATAGTGTGGGTGAAAGCAGATGAAAGCGGGATGTTGGAAGCTTGAACACTGATTGTTGCTGGTGTGCCGTTTTGAAAAAAATATTCTAGGGTTCCAATCCTATTGGCTGACATGGGAGTATTTGTGACATCAGAAAACTTCATTTTTATACACCAGTGACAGTTTACCAATAATCACCGCCTGTGAGTGTCATCACTTCGTAGAAGATTCGAGTTCTTGTTGTTTATTAGCCAGCGAACTTGGCTATATTCAAATGTGATGGACAGCAGTAGGTGTTAGCTAACATGGTAAAACCTCACTGTGTCATGCCTGGATGTCAAAAAACAAATGTGTCCTTACACATTTTACTAAAAAAACAAATGTGTCCTTACACATTTTACTAAAAAAACAAATGTGTCCTTACACATTTTACTAAAAAAACAAATGTGTCCTTACACATTTGACTAAAAAAACAAATGTGTCCTTACACATTTTACTAAAAAACTAATGTATCCTTACACATTTGACTAAAAAAAAAATGTGTCCTGTCACATTTGACTAAAAAAACTAATGTGTCCTTACACATTTTACTAAAAAAAGAGGAGAGAGAGAAATGGCTGCAATTTATTAAGGTTTGGCGCACTCTCGAGTCTTCTGTTTCAAAAACACAGGACTCGTCGCTGACGTAGGCTAATAGGCATGTCAAATAACGCAAGCTCGTGAACATTAGCTCCCCGCCCACTCAGCCAGCCTCACAGCCGTAGCTCATAGTCAGAGATGAGAGGTAAGGCATACCTCTCCAATTCTGAGCATTTTAATCATGAAAAAAGTATTAAGGATGGATTTTTTTTGGCACAACTCTTAAGGAAATGTACATGTGAAATGCAATGATCGTGTAGGACTTTTTAAAAAGGAAATGTATGCTGTGTGCTGTCAGGATGGGTTGAGCTGCTGCACACTGCACTGGACAGTGGAGTGTGTTTAAGGTGTGAATCCATTACAAACTTCACATGAGCGCCCTACAAATTCATAGCAGAAAACAACTGGATTCATTTTTTCTATGTGAGGCAAACGCTACCCTCTCTATGCTCCACTAGTTTGCCGGGGCCATTTCATTTTCTATGCGTGCAGGGCTGGATTACCAATGACGGATTTTTGGTGGTCTCAAAATATATATATTTTTTTATTTTGTCACTTAATGTGTTATAACTCGGCAATTCAAGTAAATTAATGTAGCTTATTGCAGCATGCGTTGATATGATGCAAATCTTATCTACAGGTGGTTTATATGTGTTATGTAAGCGGGTGGTTGGAGTGCAAGTTGCTTCTTGCTGTGTGTGCGTGTGCGTGTGTGTGTGCGTGTGCGTGTGTGTGCGCCGGGGGGAGCTTCCTAGAGGCTTTCATGCCCAGGGGCCCTTGATCTCATAATCCGTCCCTGTATGCCTGATATGTGACGTGCAAAAACAAAATGTGAATGAGATGGGAGCCAGACAGGCTGTAACGGATCACACTCTCCACGGTGCCACCCAGACAGACGTAAACATGGAACCGCAGAGGAAACCCGCTTGCTTAGTGTCGGCAAGGCAACTCGTCGTCGCTAAATTGGAAGCGTGCGCCCGTCCCAGGTCGGTGATTTCGGCCGACCCGTGAGGGGAAGGAAGGCTCTTTGTTGGAGGTTTCCCTGGGAGGTTTGGGCGATCACGCTCCTGCTACAACATACCGCACGAGATGGCCTGGAAACAAAGCGACAGAAACCCTCTCCAGGTGATGAGAAAGGACCCAACCCTCCGCTCCCCTGGTGCTCTCCCTGCCCGCAGTGAGGAGCGCGTCGGCTGGTTAACGCCTCTCCCCCCCCCTCGCTGGCTGTCATCGAGGGCACACGTCACCGCGGCGACTCTCTGTCCGCAGTACACACGGCAAACAACGCGGAGGCGGTGCGGCGTGACCGCAGCTTTGTCACACAACACGCGACCCCACCCCACCCAAAGCCCAGCCGGGCTCAGCTCCACGAGGGAAACATGACACACGAGGGCAGCTGTCACGCGATCCCGGGACAGCTGAAACCCAATGCCTGGAGGAACGAGCAGCGCTCTGTGGGTTACAGACAGCTGTACCGCTCCCTCTCACTCGCCGAGAGAGCGACACCACGCTGTCTTTGACCGTGTTGGCATCGCGCACCGTCTCCACGACATGAGCAGGCCTACACGTCCGACGGCTTGAAAGTGATACCGCCTCTGAATGGTCAAAGACACTTCATTGGAGAGTTATAGGAGGTTATTAATGGTCAAAGACACTTCATTGGAGAGTTATAGGAGGTTATGAATGGTCAAAGACACTTCATTGGAGAGTTATAGGAGGTTATTAATGGTCAAAGACACTTCGTTGGAGAGTTATAGGAGGTTATTAATGGTCAAAGACACTTCATTGGAGAGTTATAGGAGGTTATGAATGGACAAAGACACTGCATTGGAGAGTTGTAGGAGGTTATTAATAAAGACAGGGGTGGATATAGGGCTTGAAATTTGACTTCTTTCAGATAGGCCTATCTCCAGAGCTGGGTCAGGTTTGGTCAAAGACACTGCATTGGAGAGTTGTAGAAACGGAAGCTGCCATGGTGTATCTGATTCGCATTGCAGATTTTTTTATTACAAGTTTGTCATTATCTGGTAAATATATTTATTTAATGCATGGGAAATAGCTTTCTAAAGAGAAGTTTTAGAATTGTTTTATTTTTTTTTAAATATTATTATTATTATTATTAACAAAGAACATGGAAATATTGTCAGACATGGGTGAATTTAAATGAGGAAAACATGACTGCAGAGGACTTAAAAAAATATATATATATTTCACCTACCGAGATGTTCATGGGAATTTGCTGCTGTGAAGTGTAGTCACTCAGTATTCTGAGAATATATTTAGCAGAGACATTTGCTCGTGTTACTGAGCGTATCGATTCTCTCGTTATTGATCCCGATGCTGTTTTTCTGCTTAATCTGAAGCTTTGCATATGCATGCTGTGTTCATTAAGGAGAGGCATGAGCTCATGTTTTTCAGCCCAGATTCTCCCACGTTCACGAATCGATATTTGAGCTGCTTCTGCCCCCTCCTTTCTGGGGCGGAGATAAGACAAGGTGCCTCTACGCCAGGGTGCTGTGTTACCACCTGACCTTAGCCGGCCTCCACCTGCCTCGGTTTCTCGCCCCCGGCCATGTCCGTATCGACTCATTGTCTCACGCGGTCGAGCTTCTCGGTTTGGCATTTCTGGCAGTTGGCCAGTTGGCCAGGCGAAGAGAAGGGAATGTAGTTTATTAAATGTGGAAATGTGTGAGTGAAATGCTGGTGATGGGCTCCTTGACTCTTTTCTTCTCGTGTTGAGCGAACACGACCTCTGTCCTTCTGATGAGGAAAGGAAGACTTCAGTCTGTGTTCAGGATGCAACCTTAACCCCCCCCTGATCTCAGCGCTATCCCGACCACCTCCTCACATGGAGGGTGGGACCCTCCAGGACAGACCAGTCCCAAAAACCTTCGCACAAGATCCATTTTCCCTGCCGAGTGGAGGAGGGGTCTGCCTGAACAGTGTGAGGTGTGAGTGAAGCCTATGGGTGGAGCTCAAAGTGTAGAGGACCCGACCCAGGAAGGACCCAAGAGCTATGAACTGCTGCACCAACTGCCTAAATAAATGGCCCTCGTTGCGTTTGACCGGATCACGGCCCTTGACGCTAACTCTAACCTGAAACCTGATCCGAAGTTTTGGCCCCCATTGCATTCTCGTGATCTGAGCACAATGATGACATTTGGCAAAGAGGCGAGGTAACAGACGCCCTGGACAAGCACTCAAACCCCACCCTGTAGCCAGACATACTTTGATGGGGTGTCATGGGGCAATTGTTCTCCTGCCTGATGTTCCGGTGCATTTCCCTCCTCTATTTGCCCATTTGGCTTTGTAAGGCTCTTCTTGTTTAGTGTTACTGCGAGCGAACATGATTAGACCCATTGGCCGGAGGTGAAAGGAGAGCAAATGTTGTTCGTGTTCTTCCTCGCCCTCATTCACTGGCACTTCCTGTTCTTTGTCACTCTGTTTGTGACTGGAAATGCCACCCCACCCCCCCTTATTGTTTTCTCCTTGCCTTTTAAGAAAATACTGTGCATCTGTGATTGTGCGTACAGGATTGTGCTAACGTAGCAAAAACAATGGTAATTGTAGTATTCATGCTTTCTGCTTTTCCCCCCCGTCCGAAAACACAATTCTATTCAATTGAAGGGTGTCACAATTCACCTTAATCCTGATAAATAGAGGTCTGTACAATTCTTACAAGTGTTCAAGTGTTGTGTATCTTTCCAAGTCTTTACTTGGCGCCTCATTTTAAAACACTGGTTGATTCCCCCCCCACAAAATGTCAAATTAATTCTAAAAGCTTTAATAGATATACACGTAACCTCCAAAATAAAGGAAACGCTTGAGTAAATGAAGGGTTCTGGTGGCTCTGTTATGATGTGGGATGCATTTTCCTGGCATGGTTTAGATCCCACTCAGCCCCTTCGAGAGCAAGGTAAACACCAATAAATACAAAACCATTCTGAGTGATCACCTTCATCCTGTGGTGAAGCATTTCTATCCTGATGGGAGTGGTCTCTTCCACATGACAATGCCCCCATCCACAGGGCACGAGTGCTCACTGAATGGTTTGATGAGCATGAAACATTGTAAACCATATGCCATGGCCGTCTCAGTCACCAGATCTCCACCCAATTGAGATACTGGAGTGGTGCCTGAGACAGTTTATCACCCTCAACAAAACAACAAGTGATGGAATTTCTCGCAGAAGAATAGTGTTGCATTCCTCCAGTAGAGTTCCAGACACTTGTAGAATCTATGCCAAGGCACATGAAAGCTGTTCTGGCAGCTTGTGTGGCCCTACGCCCTATGAAGTCATTTTATGTTGGTGTTTTCTGTATGCTGGCAGTTACCTATACGCGAATGATAATAACATTAAGGTACACTATTGATAATTGTTCACAGATGGACTTTAAAGGAGACCTTTTGAACAGGGTATTCCCTGACACAAACACACATGGACACACACACACACACACACACACACACACACACACACAGATACCCACAGGATACATAGGCTTGTTGACTTCTGCTGACAAGCTTTTCTTTTCTTTGCGCTTTTCTTTCAGGATGAGGTCTTGACACGGCCCACCCACTGACGTAAGTGACAGACGAGGATGTGCGTGAAAAGGAGCTGGTGAGGAGAGGAGCAGCAGACTGGAGATAAGCTGAACACCATACCCACGAGACACCCACGCAGAGCTGAACACCACACACACACACACACACACACACACACACACACACACACAGAGCTGAACACCACACACACACACACACACGGCACCACGCAGAGCTGAACACCACACACACACACACACACACAAACAAGACACACAAGCACATCTGAACACCACACACACACACGAGCCACCCATACGCCATGACCCGACTCACATCCTGAACCCCATCCTCCCCAAATACACACAGATCCCCACATACACACACACACACACACAGACAGACCCCCTCCCCGCCGCTGGCGTCATGGGCTCGGTGTACCTGTGGAAGCTCTCCTCCCAGAAGCTGGGCCTGTGCCTGGTGAGCTTCGGCTTCATCTGGGGCATGATGCTGCTGCACTTCACCATCCAGCAGAGGGCGACGCACGAGAGCAGCACCGCGCTGCGCCGGCAGATCCTGGACCTCAGCAAGCGCTACATCAAGGCCCTGGCCGAGGAGAACCAGGACGTGATGGACGGGCCGTACGTGGGCACCATGACCGCCTACGGTGGGTGGACAGGCGCCGAAACGCCCCTCACGGCCTCCCAGAGGGCAGCGAGAGTCTGGTAGCAGGACTGGGGGTCCACTCCTTTTCAATTCAGTCAATTCTGGAAAGCAACTGAAATTCAGTGCGTGAATTTGAAAAAAAAAAAAAAGCCCTACAATGTTCTACGATGATTTTTTTCTATGAATGAATTCATTTCCTGAATTGATTGAGTTGAAGTGGACCTGACCCCACCTCGGCTGTGTGGTCAGGGAGCCAGACTTTAACCCAAGAGGCTTTGGCCTTCGGCGGAGCCACTTAACTCGAAAGGCCTCAGTACATATCCGGCTCTATTTTATTTAAGAGGACAAATTGACTTCACTTTCGATGGTGAGGCGTCTGCTATTTAAGCAAACAGATGATGCCGCACCAAAGGTTTGACTGGAATGTCAGGAAAACGCGGTCGGCGAGCGTTCCTCGCTCATTAACTTCCCGCTATCACCACCTACCCTTTCTGATACGCAAACGCATTCCAGCTTCTAAAGATAGCAGCTGAAGCATTTCGAAGCACTTTGAATCAATTACCCTTTAATGTGGTGTCTTTATTCTTCCTGAGACACACCGGTAAATACAGATCTGAATCCTTTTAAAGAGTGTGTCTTTTAAATATGTTGGCAGGAATTCTTTAGAATGTGGGTTTTGGACTTATTTCTGTAACCAATACCAGAAGGGAAAATAATGGATTTTAAAAGAAAGAAAAAACAATCTACTTTTAAAAAGAAGTATTATTATTGTAAATGTATTGTTGTTCAAGGGGAAAAATAGTTTTCTCACTGAAAGTATGGGTCTCTTGGAGGAAGTCATGTGATTTCATTGCAGCACATCCTGTACACACACACACACACACACGCCACTCCTGCGGTCAGAGGACATATAGCGCTCATCTTGTGGCAGAGCGATCCTCAGTGAACGGGGGTCCTGTTTAAACAGTTAATGACGCAGGGTCTGAGTTATCCATCCGTTCAGTTTAGGAATCGTCACAAAATGGCAGGTTGGATGAGAGTAGATATGCACCCAGACACAGCTGCATTTAAAAATAAATATAATTATTATTATTATTATTATTAATAAACCACACACTAACTGAACTCTGCGAAGAACCATTGATGAGTTCACTCATGCTATATATGGACCCGTTTCCCCGCATTGGAGAGTTCTCGTTAGCGTTAGGATGACGTTATCGACTCCGATAATGACACAACCTTGCAACTGAAAACCACCGCAGTGTATCGCAGAGCCACAGGCCTACGTGTGACCCGGGCGAGTTTTCAGAGAGCGCTATGACTCAGCGGCCGAGGAACAGGCAGTGCGAGCGGTCTTGGGTGTCCGAGCCAGAGTGTTCAGTTTCTCTCTGACTTCTCGTGTAGCCTGTTGGACCGCCATCGGCATTCGCACGACACAAAACCACAGAGCTGCAGGGCGTGGTGAGTGGCATCGAACCTCTCGTTCTTCTTGTCCAAGGAAGGAATGTTTCCTTGCTCTTCTACCTTTCGCTCCCCCTCCCACAGGTTCCCTTTATGACGAGCGTAAAGCGCTTCGCCCGTGCTTCTGTGGAGTGTGAGCTTTTCCTTTGTAGTTCAACATCAACGTGTTGCTCCTTCTTTTAACCCCTTGTTAAGCACAGTGTGTTACTGAAGAGGAGCAAACGGGAAGTAGTGGCTTTGTCATCATCATCATCATCATCCCCATCTGGCTAATGATAATAATTAACCCAACGTAATTATTTATGTCACTTTCATTTAGTCACGGGAGGAACCGTCGTCGCGAGAGCATAAAATTGCTCTACACAAGAGAGATACACGAAGCCACTGCGTGGTCACTGCCACATCGCTGCAAGTCATCATGGGAAATTAGAAACTGGAATGTGTGAAGAGTAAGCCCCTGTGACTAATTGACTTGTGAGTTAATTCGCCAGAAGATTAAAGTCCTTCCTGCGTGGATAAGCCACTTCCTGGAGAATGGCCCCCCAATGGGTTGCTTTATGTCCCCTCTTCATTTGAAGTCATTGGCACACGTTAAACTGGAAGGACCTCTTGATCCACTGGTCCTCCCAGGGCACACACAGAGAGTGTCCAGTCACTGTCGTTTGGTGTGTCATGTTGTCTGGCGGGATGGTGTCATCACTTCCTGCTTGTAATGGTTTGGCAAATTAGGGCTTCCTGTTTTGTGGCACTATGGTACATTTTACATTTTACATTTTAAGCATTATCCAGAGCGACTTACAAGATGTGCATTAATACATGGTCTATTGCAGGAACCCACAGACTCCAATGCATGAACACACACACACACACACACACACACACACACACACACACACACACACACACACACACATAGACACAGACAAACAGACAGAACGATATTGGCTACTGGGAACATTGGTAAAGATGTGCTTGTCTGCTAACCTGCAAGGCTTCTGCAGCCTTTATATAACGACATTGAGAGTTTATGTGGCCTGTCTCCTTATTAGGCCTTTCTCAGTTGGTAGAAATGCTGTTTGCTGTGTCTGTGATTAGCCCAGCCAAGCTGTGTATATTAAATCAATGGACTCTTGGATCGGTATCCTGCCCTTCTTCTCAGCGCAGTCCCTTGTGCCAGGAATACACCGCTTGTTCTCTAACGCAATCATATCAACCAGGGAGCGGCGGGCAGTCGCTGGGGTTATAGCAGTGTGTTGCACCAGGATGCCAAGAAAGGGAAAGTGGAAAAGGAGAGTTTGGACCCATCAGTGTTCACACACACACACACACACACACACACACACACACAGTTTGGACCAGTCAGTGGTCTCACACACACACACAGACACACCTACACACATACACAGTTTGGACCCATCAGTGGTCTCACACACACACACACAGTTTGGACCCATCAGTGGTCTCACATACACACACACACACACACACACACACACACACACACACACAGTTTGGACCAGTCAGTGGTCTCACACACACACACACACACACACACACAGTTTGGACCCGTCAGTGGTTTGGAGAGTGTGAGTGTGTGAGCATGCGTGTCAGGGTTGCCAGGTCCGCGACTTTAGTTTTTTCACAAGCGACTTCATTTAGCATCCCAATTTGGTGGGAAAACCGCAAACCTGGCAGCCCTGTTGTGTGTGTGTGTTATTGTTAGCTTTTAGCTAGCTTCATATTTAGCAGCGTATTTACTTACCTGGCTGCGGAAGTGCCACCACTATGTGTCTCTAGCAGCGGTCTTTTTTTTGCCTGTCGTGGTGACAGTACATTTACATTTAACATTTATATTTTAAGCATTTAGCAGATGCTCTTATCCAGGGCGACTTACAAGATGTGCATTAACCATACCTGTAACACTGGGAAGGAAAAGGTTAGAATTTGTTTGTACAACATTTTTTTACATTATTATTATTTTATTTTTTATGGAGTAAGCAGGTGTTATAGTGTTGAGCAAGTAGGCAGTGGTGATGACAATTAGCTAGATGTACAGGGTTCAGTGGTAGTGGAGTCTGAGAAGGTGGGTTTTGAGTCTCTTGCGGAAGATCGCAAGTGATTCTGCGGTCCTGACCGATTGCGGAAGGTTGTTCCACCACCGAGGGGTCAGGACAGAGAAAAGACGAGACCGCGAGGAGCGGTTGCCAGGTGCCCGGAGGGATGGGACAGTCAGTTTGCCACAGTCACAGGAGATGCCAAACTCAGCCGTGGTCCTGCTATACCTCGGTTAAAACATCTTCTCTCCACTGTTCTGGGCCCACGACGGTCATCTTCTTCTGCAGCCACCTTCCACTTCGTCATCGTTTGTGTTGACCAGTGGGCCAAGTTTCTGTTGGGTAGTGACAGTGATCGCTCAAATCTCCTCGTACGGTTGTTTAGACTGCACGAGAGCGACGACCACAAAATTCTGACGTGCTAGTGTTGTCTTTGGGGCGTGGCAGGGTGTCGTAGTGTTTGGGAGAACGCAGGGGAAATTAATCAGACGTCGCTGATCTTGTGGTTGACCTTGTCACACTGTACAGGTAATGACACACCAAGCATTGCTTACCATGTACAGATTTTACTCCCTGAAAAGTTTGTGGGCGATGTGATTTGTGGCAAAAAACTTTAAAATCGAAGTGTATTCTCTGCTGTTAGTGGGATTTTGTCAAACTGAACAACTCAAAGCCCCACTCACTCGGGCGCAGCCTGCTCAGCTTCCATGACTGCAGAGGCGTTACGTAATGCGGTTTGCATCCCACTGTCAGCATTTCAGTTGAGCTTATTTGGCTGTTTAGACGCCGACAGGGAGTAGAGTAAGAGTTTGGGCAAAGGAAAGGACTGCCGCGCTCGGGACGAATCGGTGTATTATTTTAAAATGACAGGAATACGCCGTCTGTTGAACGGTTCTGCAGTCCAATTGGACTGAAATGGTCTTTGACAACCAACGCCGAGGATGAGGAATTAATGGACCCAAGAAAAGGGATTCAAAGAAGCCCAGGGCGGATTGAGCGCGTCGTATACAGCGCAGATTCACACACACACACACACACACACACACACACACACACACACACACACACACACACACACACACACACACACACACACACACACACACACACACACACACACACACACACACACACACACACACACACACACACACACACACACACACACACACACACTCACACTCACTGCCGTTTCTTACAGAGAGCAGAGATGAAACGGAGAAGAGTGGATGCTTCCTCTGAGGTATTCACGAGGGCTAGCGCCAGGAGGTTTTATTTCTCTTTGCTCTCATCCGCATCCAAAGCCTGCGCTGCTGCTGAGTTTATTTAGACGGGACGCTTGGCTTCCAGGTTTGTCTCGCTGTCCCGGTGTGACCGCACCTGTTCACCCCCTCCCACCCCGACGATGCTGATGTGCACTGTCACGCACAGGAAGACGACATGCGCTTCGGTTTGTGATCTTCTGAATGAAAACCTTCCCTTGTCATAGGAAATGCAAACTTATGTCTTTATTATACGCCATTTAGCAGACGCTTTTACCCAAAGCGACTTACAGTAGTGAATGCATACATTAGTCAGTATATGTGGTCCCAGTGGGAATCGAACCCACAATCTAAGCGTTGTCAGCGCCATGCTCTACCTACTGAGCCACGCAGAACCACAGAGCTTCAAAGATAGGGCACTGATGGGTCTCTCTTCTTGATAAACCTTGGTTACGCTCAGGGCTAGCGTCCTTGTTTGGAAGGGGCTAAAGGCCACTGGGGTGGTGTCTGTATCAGTGCCTGTACTTGTCTAGGCAAATTTGCTCAGGACACTCCTCATTGTGCATTTGCAACAAAACAAAACACCAACCAAAAAAAGGAACCATGGAGCATTTTTTTAAATAGATGTATATATTTTCTCTGCTTTTGTGCGGCGAAGCACCACCTCCTCCAAGCCGGAACCCGCCAAGCCACCACTGTAAACTCCGGTATGCACACAGGGCCACTCAAATACGCAGCAAGCTCGTATCGGCCTCCCTCCCCCACCCTGGGGCGGACAGCCAATTTCTGCCCATTAGTGGCACTCTCGGCCAGAGCCGAAACTGGTGCGACCTGGTGGAATCGAACCCCCGGTAGCAGTGGGCAGCATCGGACGTTCTAACGCTACACCACCTGTGAGGCCCCCCCAATGGAACATTAACAATTTTTAAGCATAATTTCACAGTGGGCACATGCTGATTTTTTTATCCATGGATATATATCCACTTCTGAATTTGTCTGTCACGAGTTAGATTTTTTTTTTTTTACTTGCAGTACATCCACATTAGCATGAGCAGAAAAGTAAGAAAAGAACAAAATGTAACTTACCCACTGCGTTGTGAAAAACTTCTCCCTTGCAGAAAAGAAGAAGAATTAATTCAGTGTTGACACATAGCGGTAGCTATCGTAGGCCTCTAAAAAGTAGCAGTATGGGGGACGCCTCAGTGCAATGCGTAGGAAAGACATTTACTGTAAAATAAAGAAAAAAAAAAAATATATTTTTTTGGGTGCGTTAAAAACGCATAATTTAATACCACTTTCCGCTCCCCAGCTGTACAGGTGATGCAGTCAGAAACATAATGTTTAGAGTAATGGCGCTTGCACAGCCACACCCCGCCTGATGCTGGGCTAAGCGCAAAGTTGGCAACCTTTACTCCGGATTGCATTATTGACGTCCCCTGCTTTCAGAATGGAGTGTTGGGGTGTTTAGACAAACTGCCCCGCCCCTCCCGTCGCCTGATTGGCTGCGGTCCTGATGTCAAGATCACAAAGCACTTTCTCTCTGCACTCTGCACTCTGCACTCCACACAAGGCCCTGAGTGCACACTGCTCGCCAGCTTGCCTCAGATTCCCGGGGCAGATCCATGGCTTTTTTGGGGTCCTGTGGGGCAGCACATGGTGGAGTGTTAGTGTGAGCGCACAGAGATAGGAATATACTTTATTAGCCATGTTACACAAGGTCACACTCTCCTAGATACATACACACACATAGACCACTGTACATATGTATTCCATCGGAGAGGTCCGAGCGCAGGGTCAGCCATAATACAGCGCCCCTGGAGCAGTTTAGGGGTTCAGTGCCTTGCTCAAGGGCCCCCTTGGTAGTCCCCCAGGAAGTGAACTATCCCCCCTCTGGTTTTCAGTTAATATTTTTTTGTTTTGTTTTGGCCTTCCTGGGTTTCGAACCAGCAACCCTCTGCTTAATATAGTATAATAATACATGCCGTTTTTTATCCAAAGCGACTTACAGTAGTGAATGCATACATTTTTCAGTACATGCGGTCCCAGTGGGAATTGAACCCACAACCTAAGCGCTGCCAGCCCGTGTCGCTGACCACTGAGCCACTGCCACCCCTGCCCCTTTCGAGATGACAATACGAAATCGCCCCCGCGGTAATGCAGAGCGGTACAGCGCGGAGAGGGGGCCGATGGGGCAGATCTATCACAGCATCCATGTCAGGTACCCTGACTGCGATCTCTTTTCAGGCAAACAAACACCTATGCTCTCACACACGCCTGGTACAGGTGCACAGGGCAGTTTGACACTAAGCTGGGCGTGTGGGCGGATACGATACGGCGGTATTTATTATGTCGTTGTGTGCAATGTCATATAGCGTTACAGCTCAACATAACATGTTATTATTTGTTTTAAAAAGGGTGGTTGAGTAACATCGTAACTACGCCAGCAGGGAAACCCGAGGCAGTGAGGATCATCGGTCCTTGGCGTTGACGAAGTGTCACCGCGCTGAGTGTCGGGTTGCCTGTTTGAGCCACAGGATGGCCAAGCTGTCCAGAGTGTCCTCAGGGCCCGGAAGGGCTAGGAGAGTCCTAGCTGGGCGCGGTGGGTCTTGCCGGATAGGAGGGGAGGGGGCCGGACCTGTTTGTGGCATCCCCCGACGGACACACACCATACTGCTCCTGTTTAAAGGATCCCACAGTTACTTATTGTGTTGCCTTTATTTTGGCAGTTGCCTGTATCTTTCAGTTCATTTGCATGTCTCCTCACGGGGGTTAATTCACTGTCTGCCAGTCAGTTCCTCTTCCGTCACAACAGCAAGGCCCACAGTCAACGTATGAGGGCATTGCCATCCTGGAAGAGTCCACTCCCATCAGGATAGAAATGCTTCACCACAGGATGAAGGTGATCACTCAGAATGGCTTTGTATTTATTGGCATTTACCTTGCCCTCTTAAGGGGGTTGAGTGGACCTAACATGTTTACTCAGGTGTTTCCTTTATTTTGACAGTTACCTGCACTTGATGCAGCCTGTAAAGTGCCCCACGCGCGCGCACACACACACACACACACACACACAACTTCCTAGAACTGTTGAACACTCATTACTGGCTTTGTGTGCGCAGATGCGCTGTCAGCGCACGAGATGAAGGGAAGCGCGCCCTTCAATCTGACGTGCCGGCGCTTGTTTACGGTCTCAGCTCAGTACGTCTGTTTCAGAGAGGGTAGAAATCGCCTGCTGAGGGATTTATGCGTTTTGGAATTCACGGTGGGATAATGTGCAGCATTAGTAAAAGCCAATAGATAAAGCCGTGCTGCAGAAATATAGGAATATGGATTTCTGTGGATTATTCAGTGAGATGTTCCCCCATCTGTCAGTCTTGTACAGAAGAAGAAAAAAGGGCGGTGGGGGGGGAAATCCCAGAGGATCTTGTGTAAAAAAAATAAAAAAAAAAACATGTCAATGTAAAAATGTAATCTTTCCCAGCAACACCGCTTTGAAAGAACCGCCTCCGTGATGCACATACTAATATACAGACCTCTGCTCCTCACGCTTACTTTTCAGTTCATTGGCTGATACGATTTTATAGTTAAGTTCACAGTTAAGTTAAGTTATAACCTACCTAAGGTTACGCCTGATGTGTGCCATGATTAAGCCAGTTTATGGGACAGAAATACCCAGGATGCACTATTTTGACAATTGTCTATTTATTTCTTGTGTTAATTTGACAGAGTACATTTTTATTTTTATTTTTTAATTTTATAATTTTTGTTTCAGATTTTTATCCCGTTTTCTCCCAATTTGGTAGCCAAATAGACCTGCTATTTAAGTCAATCCCCCCTCTAGTAATGTGAGTTCACTAGTCCTGCAACCGGTAGCGACATGTGATCTTCCGAGACGGCACTCGCCCATGTATCAACCGTAACCCGGTATACTGCAGGGCCACTCTTATGCGCAGCGAATCTCATGTCGGCTTCCTTCCCCCCTCCCTGGGGCGGACAGCCAATCGCCTGGTGGCACTCCCGGCCAGAGCCGACTCTGGCGAGACGGGGAATTGAACCCCGGTCTCCGTGGCCAGCATCGGACGTTGTAACCACTGGGCCACGCGGGAGGCTGACAGAGTGCATTTATAAAAAGCAATTAATTGAACTACTTCCTGGTTCCCCCTATGGAAGCAACACTGTTAAATGTTTAAAACCTTGTGAAGTCCTTGTTGGAATGACGGTTAGTCAGGGTGCCTTTGATTTATGTGGGTATTGTCCGTGCCTGCAGGTGGTATGTTTAGGGTTGTAGGTAGCCGAAACAAGGGGGGGGGGGAAACCGCAGTATGCGGTTAAGTGACGGGGGGCTTTTAAAACTGACTGTCCTTTTGAAAAGATGGCACAGTGGGGCTCCCGAGAGGTTCTCTGAAATGATGTACAATGCGTCTCTTTTTATATTTCTTTATTCACGTCTCACGAACGGGGCTTCCCTTAAGAAAGCAGGCTTAGCCTTTTGTTGTGTGCTGTGCAGTGTGTTCATGTTCACTGGGGAGGGCCAGAGAGAGCGGGCGAACGAGGGATTAGTCCCGTCCGATTCAGTATCGATGAGCGTGAAAAATAAAATAAAAAAGATTCACAGGCTGTTGATGCGCTGAAGGAGCCTCCTAAACCGCGTGGGTAATATCGCGCTGAATAAGCTCCCGATTGAAGTCGATGTTAATTAGATGCTTGTGGCCTTCGAGCAGTAGTAAAAGAAAAAAAAATTATGATGAAGTGTATTATGTTTTTGCATTTATGATTGGGGTCAAAGGATCGCCCCATGGTCTGTTTGCTGTGGTTCAGTTCAGATGGGGTTTACAGTCTGAATTAGTAGGCTGAAGATATGCTGAAGTTAATACAAACCAAAAGAGAGGAATTTTTATCGCGTGCTTCTTGCCTCTGCGCTAACCAATGGGACGGCAGAGCCGTAGTCTGAACTCCGCAAGACCTCACGGCATGAGGTTTGTCACGATTTTGGCCCGTGCGTTTGTTAGTGTCAGCCGCCCTGATCACATGACTAGGGCTGTGTGTTGTTATTATTATTATTATCGTGTGCGATCCCCAGCTGGTTACCAGCCGTGGAGCCTTCAGGCTAAAAGCACCATTGTGTCCAATCCGAGGTTATTATGGAGAAAATAATCCATCTTTTCACATGCAAATGTAAATGTGGAGAACGTTGAGGAGGCACACATGAACTCTTAAAGGAGAATTGGGCTCATATTACATTTTATAATATGCTGTCCTTCCTCCTTACTGTAGTAACAAACACAGCGGTTTATACATACTGTTTTTTCAAAAACAAACAGGAGACCATTTTGTCAGTTGGCTGTTTCCCTGTTTTTAGCGCACTCAAAATAGTCTCCCACGATGCATTTCTGCCTCTCGTGCTTTTCTACCGTGGCACAAAAAGAAACGTATTTCAGTCCAGGAAAAACTAGGTGGCGGGCTGAAGAAAATAATGGTAATCCCTGTCCGTCTTGTATGAAATGGACTGAATACGGACGGCTTCTTTACCACGTAAAGAGCCTCACGTGTCCAGGAGAACGCACACGTGCTGAGAGACACCCTGCATTTCAATCGGGGGGGGGGGGGTGGGGGGGGGGGGGTTTCTGAACTCACTGCAGATAAAGTAAAATTAGAACAACCCCCTCACATCCGTGTCTCTGAGCTGGGCTGAAGGGCGGTGATGACGCGTTTCTGTTTTTAACCGGGGAACCCAGTGATGGAGAAAAGGCAGAATGGAGTGGACTCGTGGATCGGTAGATAAAATCTGAAAAGGAGATTGTTTTTGAAGATTCTTCACATTTTTAAAAGGGGTTAATGAGGTGGCCCCACTGTGGCTGAGATCAAATCTGTGAACAGAACCAGAGGGGACAGGTGGAAGTGCATCTCATTCTGACGCTTGGCAGTAAACCTTCACACACACGGTCTTACGTAAGCGCATGGAGCTACATGCCTGGATTTGCAGTGGAGTCGGAGGCTCGACACGGAGCTAGGTTTGCTGTGGATTATCGACAAATTACATAAATCATAAAATGAGCTGAACCCTCTGTTCTACCTCCTGTGTGTCCTGAAGAAATTTGAAGAACAAACGCAACAACGGACAAAAACCGTCTCATCCACCCAAAACAAAATGTCTCATCATAAAATGTAACCTTTTTTTAATCAGTCCCGCGGTTTCCTGTTCAGCACAGCATTGCTAACCATTGTGGTTCTCTGTGGCTCAGTTGGTAGAGCACAGCGTTGGCAACGCTTAGGTTGTGGGCTCAATCCCCACTGGGGCCACATATACTGAAAATGTATGCATTCACTACTGTAAGTCGCTTTGGATAAAAGCGTCTGCTAAATGGCGTATATTATTATGATTATTATATTGTCACGGCCAGGATTAGGAGAACGTCATTCTGTCAGTCATTCTGTCCGGCCAGCGGAGAGAGACGCCCTTCTGTCCTGTTACCTCCGGAAGCCCTCGGGCATCTCTGATGCTTTGCACGCCGGCGCTGATCCAGTTACAGCCCACTGTTTTGACAGACAATGTGTTGCGATGAGATAATGGAACGGGATGACGGTGAATAATGCCGGGGTCCAGATCTCAATCGGGGTCAGCGCCGGATTAAAGGGGTCTAATCTGTTTCTCTTTTGAAAAAGGTCAACAATGAAAGAACAGTGACAGCTCGATGCAGATATTCTATACTATTCTGTAAATCCCTATAGCTGTCAAGCCATCTTTCAGGTGCACAAAGCCATTGTATTGAAAAGGGGAAGCTCTGTCGTTATATGATACTGGGAATTACAATGTAACCATTTCAACCCCCGCCTGTGGTTAGGCCTCAATATATATAGACCTGTTGCTATACGACAATATGAGCCGTTCACAACCCTGAGCAACGCCTCCCCTTTTTTATTTTCCAATAACTTAATTTTACAACTGGCTTAGAGACACAGAGCACTTTTCTTCCGCTTGTTTTATTCATGCCCATTTGAGTGAGAGATACCACGTTCGTTTATTTGAGTATAGGCTGGGAGGTGTTTATTCAGACAGGCTCTCGAAGCCTGTTCATTAGCGCTGGGGGTAATAGGACCATACGCTCAGCTTCCCTGCCCAGCCCAGCCCAGCGAGAGCATGTCCCCATCCCAGATCACAACTGCCAGGTGACGGTAGAACCAGGCCGGGGACAAGGGGGAGAGAGAGAGGGAGATCGGGAGAGAGGGGGAGAGAGAGAGGGAGAGAGAGGGAGCATGGGAGAGAGGGAGCTTGTGGGGATGGAGGGGGTGTCTGGAACGGTACTCTCCTCCAGTTTTAATTCCACTCTATGTGATGAAGGGCGACGTTGGGCCCAGAGCACGCCTCAGTCAGAGTGCCAACTCTATTGTGTGTTGAAATTCAGCCCGACGCCCTGGCAGTCACTACAGCTCTCTGGTCGACACGCCTCCATCTTCTCACCCTGCCTCTGAGGTACACGCAGGCCAAGCCAATCAGATCAGGATCCACGGCCGTTTTCCAAAGCAATCAGGGATGACTGGCAGCGTATAACCTGAACGGGGGTTCGGGAAATGGCTTTGTAATGTTGCAGCCACAGCATGTGCTTGGAGCCCCGCACCGCCTGCTCCTTCTGCCGTCTCAAGCTGGCCTACTAATGAGCTAATGTTAATGTTCCTTTAGCGTTTCGCGGTAAGGGCGCATTCGTGAGTTTGAATTACTATCGCAGTTCTGAGCTCCACCTCCAGCTCTTTGCGCACGGCGCAGTTTCGGGCTCAAAAGGGGTCGAGTGCCAACGGTTGGGCCACGGTTCTTGTGGCTGCTCAACGTCAACATCGAAATCACTTGAGAGCCGAGCGCGTGTAATTCTCTCAGGTCCCGCCGTTGCATGCGAAAGAGGACCCGTGAACCTGAGATGACCGGTCTTGGACTGCGATCTGTCCAGCGTTTCCAGAACATTCTGCATTTGGCGCGCAGATTATCTAAACGAACAGCGCAGGCTATCCAAGTTTCTTGTTGCTGGGAGCATGAGCTGAACTGATGAAAATAATATTTTTTTTCGGGTGGAAAAACTGACACGGACCTATCGGGAGCGGCTGCCTTTTTCTCCCCTCGTGGTAATGATGATGCGGTGCTGCAGGGCACTTTCTGGTTGTAGGTTCGAGTCTGTGAATGTCGTTTGCATGAAGGGAAACGTTGACATTGACTCAGGGAAACGGCGCTGATGTAGCTGTTGGGAGCTTACCACCTCAGAAGGGAGAGCCGATGTTCAAAAGGTCACAGGGGCACTTTTTATCCCTGCGTTAGTACTAGTGAGCCTGAATTAGCCCGACACCATCCTCAGCATGTCAGTGCTGCAGTAAGGCCTCCCCCGTCGTTGGAGGCCTTCGCTTCTGTTGCTTATCTGGCTCCGTGTCGAGCCTGGACTGGAAATGAGTGGGCTCGGAGAGTCCTGTGAACTGTGGGGGCTCCGATTCAGAGACAAAGAAAGGGGGCTGCGCAGAACTGTGCTATCTGTTTAGGATGCCAGCTGTGCTGTGATCTGAGTGGAACAGGTTACGTTGAGTTGTCAGTGTTGTGACTTTGTTGTGTCGGCGTTGCGCGTTCAGTCATGCCGGTGTCTGGGGGATCGGGCGTGTCAGTGTCGTGCTTTTGTTGCGCGAGCCTTTTGTGTTTGTTGTCAAGTTCTGCCTGGACTGCAAAGTGGATGAATCTGTTCCGTGCAACCGGCCTGCCGTTTACCTGTCATTAAAGCAAGCGCTAAAACAGAGCGCTACGCCTCGAAACCCGAATTAGTCACAAGACAGCAGCCAGTTATTATTGCTTCCTTAAAATAGCGAGGATCCTTTCAAGCGCGTAGCGCGTGGCGGATCACGGGCCCAAAGCGCCGCTCAGACCTGCTCGTGGGAGTCGCCGTAGAAGAGAGGGGGAGGAAATAGCGAGCGGTCTCACGAGCGACGAGAGGACAGCGAGGAGAGACAGACGCCGTCGAGGCTCCTGACGCCCCCCCCACCCCCCGCCTCTCAGCCACCCGCTCGCGTCTCGCCCAGGTCGCTATAGCAACGGAGCAGAAAATGTAGCGGCGTGCTAATGCGGCACGGGGGGGGGGCGGGGGTTAAGTTGAGCTGTGTCACGGTGTTGAGCTGCTCTGGTGGCATAGGTTACTGCCTCTACCTTTACAGCTCAATCACCTTGTGGGCGTTACAGGTACAGTAACATTGTTGTCGGCTGCTGTATTACTACACTGATCTCTCACGAACAATGATTGATCTTGCCATGTATAAATGCACATCTCGTAAGTCGCTCTGGATAAGAGCGTCTGCAGGGCTCGAAACTGCCACCAATTTGGTGGCATTTGCCACTGAAAATCTGCCCAGTGCCACTAAAAAAAATAACCAGTGGCAATGTTGCCACTAGAATGTTTTTTTAATTTTTTTTTTTTATTTTTTTTTTTATCCTAAAGTAATATTTTGGTCAAACAGTTGGACGATTTTGTTTGGTTATTTGATCTCACATTGATCTTGTTATGTCGGTTAAGTTGTGTTTATGTCTGTTGTCTTGGCGACTATTTAGGCTACATGAGGTCTGGGCGGAGCCCGTCCGTTCGGGCGGCATTTCTTTCAAGTTTTCCCGAGTCCCGCGCAAAGTAGCAAGAGTCAGACACAACGTTAGAGCAAGCTAGGTCATCATTGCCGATCACAAAACCATAGCCTATGAAGAATAATGAAGCGCATCGATACGTTTTTCGTGAAGAAAAATGCCCCACCACCACCACCTGAGGTTAGACCAGACGCAGAAATAGATTCAGAATCCGATGAGCAGTCACAGCCGGCAGAACAGGAATCCGAGGTAACCGAGAAGCCACCCTCCGCTAAAAAGCCAAGATGTAGCCCTAACTCGAGATTTCGCCTGAGTGGCTTAAAGAGTTCACATGGCTAAGGTACGAGAAAACAGGAAAATATATGTACTGTGTGTACTGCAAACAATGCGGGCCGACTGTTGCAGGCAGTAGCAAACTTGCGTCTGCAGCAACCCGTTTTAAACGCGACCCCCTCGCTATCCACGGCAAAAGCCACAAGCACATACAGTGCCGCGACAGGTGCATCGCGAGCGCTCCTGTAAAGGGGACAGGGCAGGGGACTTTTAAGTAGATCTCCAGGCTATTTTTTTCCCACAGAGAGTGATAGGGAGAGGGAGAAAGACAGAGCGAGAGAGTGAAGGCAATCCTCAGTATTCATGCGATTGATAAAGTTGTTTTATGTATCTATTTATTTTATGTTAATTTGTTATTGAACTATATGCACTTCTGAGTTTAGTATGAATAAAATCTCATTGCTGTTGCATCTTATTACCGCCTAAAAAATTTTTTTACGTACATTTACCTCCAAAATGTTGTGCCACCAAATTATGTGCCACTGCCACTAACAGAAAAACTTAGTGGCAACTGTGCCACCAGTGTAAAATGTTAGTGTTGAGCCCTGGTCTGCTAAATGCCTAAATGTAAATGTGGGGGTGGGGGTGGGGAAGGGGGACTCAGGTGATCTCTGTAATAGCTTCCATCGAGGTACAGTGAAAGTCAGAAACTCCTATCTCAGATTAATTCCCAAACCACCACCACAACACGCACAGTAGAAGGATGCCATTCATTCAAGCAAATAAAACATTGACTTTTCCCCCTACTTATAATAATGTAATAATGTGCTTGAGCAGCCGGAACGTGCCCTTTTGCCACGGTGTGATTCTGGTCCCCGCTGCACCTCGGCGATCGAGCGCATAAACGAGAAGGCTGCAGATGGAGCCGGCGGTGGCTTGCGAAGATTTACGCGCCGGTTGCCGAGCGCCGAGTCGGAAACGATTACGAGTTCAAGCCCTTGCGCTCAGCGTCCGTGGAAACAGTCCGTAACGAGTCCCTTATGAATTTATTCCCCTCTCGAGAAAATCACTCGAACTAATATGCACAACACCCATTTTTATCCAGAAGCCATTTTCCCAAATCCAATATCTGTTTATTTTTTTGCACCGAGATGTTAAGGGACACACGGTTCAGCCGAAGCCATCCTTTGTGTTTTTGTTCATGGAAAAGGAGGCCGCTGGGACACTGCTGATCGTGTCATGGCCCCCCCTCCTTCGCCCCTTCGTCCCCCCCAGATCTGAAGAAGACCCTGGCGGTGCTCCTGGACAACATCCTGCTGCGGCTCGGCAAGCTGGAGTCCAAGGTGGAGAACATCGCCTACAACGGCACGGGCGGCAACCTGACCAATGGGACGGGAGCTGGCACGGCCACGCCCAGCGCGGGGAACAGCGAGAAGGTCAACGTGGCAGGTGGGCGTTGCTCACCCTCACCTTCACCCTCATCCTCACCCTCACACGCCCTTCATCTCTAATAACCACACCTCACCCACACGCACGCCCTGCGGCACTTTGTCTCACCGCGGGACAAACCCCCCCACGCATTCCCGGCCCTCATTTATTCATGCTTTATGGTTTTAGTTTCGCGCCTGTGACAGGTTTTATGCATGTGAATATAAGCCGACCGTTGGCTGAGTTTGATTTAGATAGATTAGGGGAGCGATGTATTATGAGGGTGCAGCGTCAGCAGTTCTGTCGACCCCCCTCAGGAGGGTGTGCTGTGAGCCTCTCACCTGGTGGGTAATGAGCGCATGATGTGTCCCTCTGGTGAGTGTGCACGTCTGCAGAGTGAAACTGCGAGCTGTTTACACACACACTGGCACACGCACGCACGCACGCACACACACACACACACACACACACACACATTCAAACAGGGAAGCACAGGGACACACACACACACACATACACACACGCACACCCACAGGGACACTCACACACACACACCCACAGGGACACACACAGGAACTCACACACATACACACACGCACACCCACAGGGACACGCACACTCACACACACACACAGGGACACACACACACACACACACAGGGACACACACACACACACCGACGCGTGCACACATTCATCTGTGGCTCTCATCTCTCATCTCATAAATCATTGCAGCGAGACCTCTGTGAATTTCACCCTCCCCGGTTTTGCCACGACTTGTTCTTTGCGTGTCAAAGATGTGAGCAGCTGAAACGGAGTGGCTTTTTCCTTAATTGAGTTCTCAGGTCTGCAGCCACTGCACGAGAGCCGGTGGTTTCAGTAAGTGCAAACACGGGACAGGTGGAAAAGATGTGAATTTACTGTTGCTAGGTTAATTAATCATTCTGTTAAATATTGCCCTCCCTGTAACTTGTTGTGTGTCTCACATGCTTCTGCGCACTTTGCGCCCCCTCAGAGCTGGTCCAGGATCTGTGACGGCGTTTTGCAGCTTCACCAAGGCTCCACTTACAGAGGGCTGCTGTATTTAGCCCCAATCAACACACTGCGAAGGCTTGAGTGCTTCATCGATTTTCTTACGTTGGCACAAAATGGCTGCAGTTCGCAGAGGCAAATCTGTTCTCTGCTGGGGCACGGAGAGCCGTTTTACTGAGGCGCCGCCCTAGCACAACACAAACAGGAATCACATTTGTGCAACGTGCCCTTCTTATTCGCTTTTATAGATTTTCCATCCCGCTTCTTCTCCGGGTGATATATGCGCTGTCGGGGGAAATGAAAGGTGTGTTGTTTCTGGAGAGCCGATCTTGAGCGCTGAAGTGCTCGGCCCTTTCTCAAAGGAGACTTTGTGCGGAGACGCAATTAGGTTTGAAATAAAGTTATGATGATTGAGTTACAAAGTGGAGCGGCCGCCGCTCGGAGGCCTCGTCGCGCGATTGGGTACGCGTCGCGCGGGAACAACAGGGCCCTTTGTCCTCGCGAGCTGGGTCTGCTCACCACATTAGCCGTGCGTGATGAAAACCCTCGGCAACAACAGACGATCTGGGGATATGAGGCCTTTCGGCATGAAATCAGGGCTGAGCTAGATCCTGCTTTCAATGACCCTCCGGTGCCGTGTGACATCTCACAGTGATCACGAGAGGGAAGTCATCGCCCCTCTTTGACATTGAGAGTCTTTTGGAATGCGCCCTCGGTCCTGGTTTTAGGCGTCCTGCGCTTGGCCGTGGGAAAGATGAGATGGGCCTGGCGGTGGAGCGCGCAGAGCGTGAGTGAAAGGCGCTGCTGCGGCCGACTCTGGGGGGCGAGAGCCTCGGGGTACGTACCCTCCCCTCCCTGGCATTTCTCCCTGTGACATTTGGGTCCAGCGGAAGTGCGTGCGCTTCCCGGGGCGACGGTGCTGAACACGACTACGGAGATAGTAGGACTGGCTGGGAGAAATGGTGTCAGGTTGTAGCGGAGGCCCTCTGATCCTGATGATGGTGGGACGGAGGATCGCGTGCAGAGCTGGAGAGCGGCGTCACAGATGGGCAGGCCCCCCCTCCCTCCACACCACCTGCCCTCCGCTAAAAGCTAATATATAATATAATATAATATACGCCATTTAGCAGACGCTTTTATCCAAAGCGACTTACACTAGTGAATGCATTTTTTTTTTTTTTTTTTTTTCAGTATATGTGATCTCAGTGGGAATTGAACCCACAACCTAAGCGTTGCCAACGCCATGCTCTACCTACTGAGCCACACAGAACCACACAGCTCTTGAGTAAAGATTGAAAGTGCATGATGGTTTATTATTTGCTTGAAATGTATTTATTGTTTTTGTGCCTGCAGTCTGGGTTTGAAGCCGTATTGAGTGCTCAGCCTCTTTAATGCCTTCAGCTGGGGCTGTGCTGTGCATCTCAAAGACCAAACTCCACGAGCTGCTCTTGGTATTCATGCAAACTGCTCATGCACTGAGCTGTTTTACGGATAGTCTCATGCAGAACTCTGACTCCCCAAGTGTCAGGAGCACTGATCCAACCTTCAGAAAGAGCAAAGCTGTACACAGGTTAAGGTGAGACCAGGGGCTGTACGTACAAAGATTTTAGAGTAGGAGTGCTGATCTAGGATCAGGTTCCCCCTGTCCATATCCTAACCATATCCATTATGAGCTAAAAGGCTAAACTGATCCTAGACCAGAAAAAAACCAAAAAAAAAAACACTAACCTTTTCTTTCCCAGTGTTACAGGTATGATACGCAGACGCCTGCAATGATCTCTATCACTGTATTACTGCACTGATCTTGTGCGCTAACTATGATTGTTCTTACCATGTATTAATGCACATCTTGTAATTGGCTCTGGATAAGAGCGTCTGCTAAATGCTTAAAATGTTAATGTAAATGTAATGTACCAGCACTCCTCTTAGAATCTTTGTACGTACGGCCCCTGAACTCAAACACTGTCCCTCCTGGCCTTGTTGGGCGTTGGTACAGATTCAGCCCTTCAGGGAGCTGTGAGGTCCAGGGACCTTGTGGACAGGCACAGAGCCCCCCCATCCTATTGGACGGTCCAATGCCCCAGAACATTACCGCCAATTTACCGTAGGTCTCCCCTACTCCGCTGTGACGAGCTGGCGGGGGGATTATACTAACGGGCGGCCGAGTGTTACTTTAAATGTGCCGGAAGGGCCTTCAGCCACGTCTCACATCAGCAGCGCGGAATTTAATTACGCAAAGAAAGCATATTCATTTCTGCCGCTCTCCAGGGACAGCTGAAAATAAATCACTGATTGCCGCTTCTTTTCTAGGTTGCCGTTTTATCATTTTAGAAGTAATTCTGTGTTTTCTACCCATTTAGTTTGTCAGTTTGTATAAGCGAATTGCTTGTCAGCAGTCCTGGTTTAGTTTTTTTTGTCACTTGTACTGTGTGGGTTCAAAATGCTATTGGCTGACGGGTAGTTTTCCCCCCTAATGGAAATGTGAAAATGTAAACAACTGTAAATGACCTTTAAAATGAAATTATTTTGTAAATGTTACCTCCTGTTTGGGGGCACAGTTGAAATTCTCAGTAGGTGGCAAAATGACTCCAGGCTCCATTATAAATGACTTCTGCTGACTGCAGTAAATCTAAATCAGTGCTACAAGAGCATTGCTCCAGCACAGATAAGTTGGCATTTTTAATGTTGTTCTTTTCAGTACAAACTGACTACATTCCAATTAAGCGTCCAGAATGCTGTTCTGACTCTGTGACCCTGAAAATATGTTCATGATTATCACAAACGTGGCAGAAGGACCACATTTCCACTCTCTTCCTGTGCCCAGCCTCTTTAAAGCAAGGGAAGTGATATAACATACAAGCCTTAGAGCAGCCATCTTCAGCTCGTTGCTCATGGACGAGTGTGGAAGGAAAACCAGACTCATGAGAATTAGCTTGCCTCGCAGAGATGGGCGGTCAACTCCTGTGGGGAGGGCAAATCAAAATAAATAGGGCATAATCGGCCAATAAATTGGGAGAAAAAGAGGAAATAATCTGAAACAATCGCGTCAAGCGATACCCTGCCCCCCCCCCCCCCCTCATCGCTCCAGGCCTCTCCGTAGTCAGTGGACTTTTCTGAGTAAGTGCCCTGATACGATTGTTTCCTCGTTCATTCAATGGGAGTGTTAGGGTGGAGATGTTTTGCTTTTTACCAGCTAAGCCCAGCAGGCAGTTATGGCACAACAGGAGGGGAAGGCTTTATGCGGCTGAATGGCAGTGGTGGATACTAACAAAGGACATTTACTTTACTTTGACTTATTACTGCACTTAAGTACATTTTTCAAGTATTCGTGCTTACTTAAGTATTTTACTTTTATTTCTACTTTCACCCCTCCAAAACGAATGGGGTTAAATGTAGTAATATTTTATCAGCGTATCTGTACTTTCACTCAAGTAAAGGCTTTGTGTACTTTGTCCACCGCTGCTGAATGGCGATATTATGCATGGTGGAGTATGTGTGTGCTGATGTCATCACCTTGCCTTGATATCATCTGTTATTCTGATGTAATCACACCCTCAAATCACAGCCATTGATGTAATGTTGACAAGAAACCAAAGCCAGGCTTCCCAAAAACACGACTGGTGGTTTGGCGTTTTCTCGCTGGCCGCTGTTTAAAGGCGTCGATGTTGATCTTGTGATTTGTGGCGGAGGCTGCCTCTTGCCGGTGAACGGAACAGGGCCGTTTCCCCCTGTGAGCGGCCCGTCACTCTGTCACCGTGCAATCGATGCCAGACGTGCGTAAGTGACACGTTCTGAAATCTCCGTGACACTCTGGAGCCCAGTTTCAACCGTCGTCTTTCCGTTGACATTGTTTTCATAATGCTCAGGAGCTTCAAGGCATCAGAAAGGGACATTTTCAGAAAAGGGAATTTTGACACCTAGACAACTTAATCTTATTCCGTGCCCTCAGGGAGCAAGTCCGCTATAGCGGTTTGGTCCAGGCTTAACGTAATTAAGTCAAGGCAGGTTTTTCTTTTGTCACGCACAGTGCAGAAAGTTCTCCATTTAAGATTTCAAGTTTTTTTTTTTTTTTCTTTCTTTCTTTTATTTTTTTTTGCACGCTACTTCGTGCCCCGATAAGGTCGCCGTTCTTCTCGTCTGTTCCTGGCAAACAAATTCTGCTGCCTGGGATTGACGATAAAAATGTAGCCCCAAAGTCTCAGTTTTTCCCCAGCGCTCGCAGCAGCACATGGGTTTCCGGATGACGGGGTTTCGTTCCGCGTGCTCGTCGGTCGCAAATCAATACTAATCAGATGCTGACGGATGCCGTCCGCTCACGGCAGAACATAAATCACGCGCGGCTGAAACCCTACCTGAAGGCCACGTTCAACAAATCATAATCAACTTCAACAGATCCGCTGTTGTGCAAACAGTCTGCGCTCTCCTTCGTTGTGTGCATGGAGGTCTTAAGTGCTTACGCCGTACCCGCAATGTGTACCTTACCCACAATTCCTTGCTCCCAAACCCACAATGCCACTTTTTTTTTGGTTTTTTTGTTTGCTAACCACAGGCTGTTTTGCTGCTTCGGAAACTCTCATTCTGAGGGCGGAACGTGCTGTTCATAGAGGCTGCTTGGTCATTTCCTTTTAGCAGGTGCGGTCAGAGTTGTGATTTAGTCAGCGCCCGTGCCAGCTTTTCTCACTGTCGGTGATCTAATCGACGTGAGGAGAGTCTGAGGCACAGCTTGTGCACGTCTCAGACGCTGTCTAATGAAGCTCCTTCTGTGTCTGTGGCCTTCGGGAAGCACGGCGAGCACGGCTCAGTAAACGGACTCTGTGGGGGCGGTGGATGGCGTAGCGGTCTAACGCACCGTGTTTTGGCTGGTCCGACACGGTGTGCGCTGCTTGTCAGGGACCCGGTTCGAAACCTGTGTCTATCAAACTGGCCCTGGTCGTCAGCCCCGATCGGGGGCGGCATTTGGCTGTCCGCCCCAGGGAGAGGGGGGAGGGAGGAGGGTGAGCCGGCTCGAATTCGCCGTGAAGCACGTAAGGGAGCCTCCAGAATGTGGGTGGGCGAATTCCGTCTCGAAGGAAGTAGAGTTCGCTGCCCTCGGAGAATTGGCTTATCTCGTGGAGAAGAGCGGCGGACCCGTGTGGGGAGGGTAAATCAAAATGAATAGAGGGTGTAATTGGCTCCTAAATTGGGAGAAAAACAGGGAAAAAAACAAGCTGACTGTCAAAAAGGACTGAGAGAGTAAGGAGGGAATGGGAAAGGGAGAGGAGAAGGCGAAAAGAGGAGGAAGAAAGCGGCAGAGGGAGAGAGCGAGAGAGGGATCCCACCGGCTGTTTTAGCCTCCTACTACTTCAGGCTTTTGTAATCTGTGTACGTGTGTGTGCTTGGGCCTTATCTCTCCTCAAAGAGCCTGATGACTGTGTGTTCAGGTGTCTGGAATGTTCCAGGAAGGGACAGATACAGTACCTGGTACCTGATATTCCCAGCAGGGCATTTCAGGAACCGTAGAACCACCCCCTCTATCTGTACCACTCTTACAAGCACTCGTTCATATGCAATGTCATTGACAAGGTCTACTTCGTGAAATAATATGGCATATTAATATTATTTATCCTGAAATAAGTGCCCTTTTCCCCCCCACTCATGAAAAACTGTATTAAGTGGCGTTTCATCAGAGTTTATGTAAGAGTCGGGCACTAGTGTGGAATAAAGTGTCTTCTCACCACCCAGCCAAGTAGAACATTTGCCGAGGTCGAACGGATTACGTAGCGCGAGGTGGAAAACCTCACGCTAGCGAGACGTCATTTAAGCGACTGTGTTCAGACCATCCAATTTTCATCTGTCTATCCCTTCCATCCCTCTGTCACACAATTCTCCTCTGTCTGTTCGCTTTGAATCAGTCACGGTTCAGTGCAATGTGGTGTAAATATAGCTTCAGAGTTTCTGTGGTAGGGATGGCTTGCCTTGCCTTTTTTTATTTATTATTTGTTAAACAAATCTTATTTCAGATTTTTTTCCCGTTTTTCTCCCAATTTGGTTGCCAAATAAACCCTCTATTTACTTCAATTCCCCACCCTCACGAGTCCGTCGCCCATCCTCCGGGAGCGAGACACACATTCCTGGCCGAGTGTTCCCGCCTCTTTCGACACGGGAATTCTTCCACGGACTCCTTAACCTTCTCCTTGACGGACTCGTGCCGGCTCTCCCTCCCCCGGAGGCGGACAGCCAAATGCCGCCTCCGATCGGGCTGACGACCAGGGCCGGTCTGGTAGAGATGCGGGTTTTGATCCGCGTCCCTGACGGGCAGCGCACACCACTCCGAAGCGTGGTGCGTTAGACCGCTGCGCCATCCGCCAGGCCTGCTTTGCCTTTTAAACCTGGTACATATATTTAGGAATTATCCAGCTCTGGAGATTTCAAATGAAGTCCACTTCAGCGGACGTCAGGGTAATTCATTTTGTCATCCATTTTGTCTCGCCACATATTCACAACTCGTCGCATTGCAGTCTTGCACGTTTCATACATGCAGCATGTCATGTGTGGAATGTTGTCCTTCGGCTGTGTGTAAAGCCTCTTGTCGTTGCGAGAATGTTTGTCTGCGCAGTTCGTCTGGACTGCCCCCGGCAACATGGTGCGACGTGGCCCCTTCTGCGTGACCTCTGACCCCTGGGAGCGGCTGCCTCATGTGTCTGTGAAGTGCGCCTGTCGGGAAGTGAACGAGGCAGACGGAATAAACCTGAACCTGGTTTCTAAACAGCGACTCAGCACCCAGCTCTACCGCACAACATGTATTCGTTCAATCAGAAGTTTTCTGGGGAAAAAGTAACTGAAAAGCTAACCCCATGGAGAGTGTTGAGTTGCATGCACCAAGCATACAGTCTCGGTCTGTTTGGCCCGTATAAGTCAAGTTAAATGAATGCTTGGTAATGTCCAACATTATATTTTCAGGGTGTTTCGGCTCCTACTCAGTAGGGAATTAGCCAGGCCCTGAGCAGCTTTTAAAGTGTGCGTTTGTGACCGCACACCAGAAGCAGTGCCATCACCGCAGGGAGATTGCCCCGGGTGGGGGGTGGGGGTTGGTGCGTTGCAAGCTACAGGAAATCCAGGCAGGATTAAAGATGCGCCCAGTGTGGGCTGGCGCATAGTGTAGCGGCGTAATGCACCCTTACTTTGGCTGGTCCGAGACGAGTGTGAGCTGCCTATCACGGAACCCGTCTCTGCCAGACCGGCCCTGGCCGTTAGCCCCGATCGGGGTGGCATTAGGCTGTCCGCCCCAGGGGGAGGGTGGAGGGTGAGCCGGCACAAGTTCATCGAGGAGCAGAAGGGCGTCCCTGTAAAAAGGAGCAGGTGGCCAAGTTCCGTCTCGGAGGAGGCGGATCTGCCGGCCTCGGGGAAATTGGCTCGAACCGGAGGACTGGTGTGGGAGGGTGAATTGCAATAGATATAGAGGGTGTCAAACTCATTCCAAGTGTGGGTTTTTGTTGCAACCAGTGCAACACCAGGTGATTTCGCTAATTAGCTTCCTTCTTCAACCAAGGAGGGGAACTAATTGAAATCACCTGGCAAAAAAAAAAAAAAAACGATGATGAGTTTGACACCCTGATATAAAATAATTGGCAACCAAATTGGGAGAGAAATGGGCAAAAAAAAAAAATCTGATCAAAAAATAAAAATAAAAAGTGTGCCCAGTGTCAGAGTGGTTGCGTTGCATGCAGGGCTACCACAGCAGGAGGAGAATGACCAGAGAGGCCTGCGAGGTGTCGATACCTGATGCAGAGCCCAGAGCCACGCCTCTCTCAGTCCCAGCCTGTCAGCTGTGAGCAGGCAGACGAAAAGCAGCCCTCCGTGAACGAGGTGCCTCTAACGACGCTGTATTATTTCAAACGTTCTACCTGCTTCCATCCCTTTGTAGTTGGCCCTTTGAACTTCATTGACTGAAGCAATTAAGGTTTTAAGTGCTTCAATAAAAGCTGGCTGAAACTTGAACCCCCCCCGATCTCCTGATTACAAGGCAGGTTCCTGAAGCGATTCGCTGCAAAGCCGCCCCCCCTTGCTCCCCCTCCGGGTATGAAAGTCCTCCGAGAGCAGAGATGTGTGAGCAGTATGAACGTGAGCGCCAAAATGTTTTGTCAGGATCGTAAAAGTTGGTGTCCTCGTCCTAATGGTTGTCAGATGTACTGCGGGCTGCACGGGGGCCTGTTTCTTATTAAAGTCTGTTTTTGTTTTTCCTACTCCTCCTCCTGAAGCCAATCGGGAGGCAGCAGCACATGTTGTCGGGCTCTCCCTGGTTCACGGGCGTGGGCGGGGCAGGGCGGGCGGGGGCCGGGCGGGGCCAGTCGCACCTGGTCTGGAGGCGCAGAGGCTCTCTCTCCTCCCCAGGGAGGGTTTTAGCGCAGAGCGGAGGTTTCCTGTCCCTCTCTGTGCTCCCCCCTTCTCCCCGAAGCCTTTCTCTGTGGCGCTTCTGGATAGGGAAGTGCCGGAAACCCCTGCAGAGTGAGCATGCTCAGGATAATTACACTGCACGAATCACAGCACCAGTCAGTGTACACCTTCTGGATTATGGCTAATCGGGCTCTACTTCATTCTTCAGCAAGATAACGACCCGAAAACACCTTGAAGTTGTGCAAAAACTATCATTGCTCTGATGTTCCTTTTGTTTATTGTTGCATGTGTTTTTTGTCATTTTTGAGTATTTACAGAAACTTATACGGTGTGAAACATTGTCAATTATGAGATAAACCTAGTTTCCAGCAGGTGTACTCACACTTTTGACTGATACTGTATATAGCCTAAGGTCACCTTCATCTTCCTAAAGATGTCTGGTGTTTCATCAGAACACACAGTGGACAACAAAACATGGAGATGACAAAAAAAACATCCAGGTAATGGTACACGTCACGCGTTTGTCTCTATGGCTACCTGAAGTAAATGTCCCAGGAGCTGTGACACCCACTTCCTTCCTGTGCTGCTTCCAGGGCACAGTGTTTTTAGCGCTGTGTGTGCCCTGTCAGTTCGGCTAAATCGGGCGGGGTGGCGGGGGGGGGAGTGAGTCACAGGTCAGTGGTAATAATGGAAGCTTTCCCTGTGGGCGTGGCGTTTTCACGGATGTGCTCATGAGCCCACTCTGAGAAACGTACCCCAAATTAGGCCGAGGTACAACTTCTGTATGCTTCTGTGTGGCTCAGTAGGTACAGCATGGCGCTGACAACGCTTAGGTTGTGGGTTCGATTCTCCTGGGACCACATATACTGACTGTGGGAGGAACATGTGAGCCCCACCCAAAAGGTGGTGTCCTGTGTGTCATCGTGGAGCATCTGCAGAATCCACACACAATAACAAACCGATCCTAAATGTGAATCTGGCCTTCTGGTGAATAAAAACGGGCCCTCCAGGTCTTCCCACGAGCCCACAGCCCACAGGCTCCATTTCACAACCTCCTAAAAGCTGCGGAGGGCGTGTCGAGGTGACGTCCGATTTGAGCTCGCGTCTGTGTGGCTTTCAACATCGCCAAAGATTCCTTCACTGCGTCCCCCCTGTTTGCTAACTCGGAGGTCTACTGCAAGGACCGTCTGAGAATTGCGTAACAGTTCCAGCTTGGCCCAACCTTTCAATTATTCTGCTATCCATCTCTGTTTGGAAGGGAGAGGTCATCTGTAAAGGCATTCTCCGTTTCTATTTAACTCCGGGTGGGGCTTGCCTCCAAGTTCCAAGAAGATATGTCATTCTGTGATCTCATGAGAAACCTGGTGTTACTGTAAGAAGAGTGTTTGCACTGTGCTAGTGTAGTTGACACGTGAGCGTCCGATGCAGAATGTGAGGTCAACAAGAGTATGATTAGTTCCCTTGGCTGGGGACTTGGGGCCTTTAGCTCAGCGAGCTAATCGTATCTCTTGTTGCATTGGGGGCCTTGGTTCGAAACTGGCTGGAGGCAGAAGCAACTCTGTTACACTAGGACCCAATCACCCAATCATCTAGAGTATACCACGGCTTGGTTAAATACTTGTTTCTGGTTGAGAGGGTGTTGTGGGGGGGGGGTACATTAACTTTTGGATAACGGTGTGTTATCAGGGTCTCACGATGTAATACTTTTTAAATGTAGATGTATCACCACTGAACTTAACATTCAACAATGAAAATGCACTTAATTTAGTGGAAGTAGTCCGGTTTGCAACGTCCAGTTTGATATTTATAAATAGCTAGCGGTGCAAATGCTGGTCCAAATTTTTTTTGGCAGCTGCGTAACCCATGAAATGTCTAATTATGTGAATGCGTTTATCTCTTCGCATGATTCACTGATTGCGTATGAATTCCTTTGGCAAGTCGCCGTGGAGAGAGAAGTTTCCTTTCAGTACGGGGGGAAAGAAATCTGTTAATAACAATACTTAGGAATTGCACATAAATGCAACTTTTACTAAATGGATTAGAAATCCATGGTTTTAATAATCTATGCTGATCAAATTAATGAATATATATATAGAAACATGATCACAGTTTGCTGCAGAGAACACTAGTAACTTGTTACGCTAGATTTTGCTCTACTTTGTGACGTGGTCACGGGTCTAATGAGAGTCACAATGCAAACCACAGCCCAATCATTCGGAAAACTGAGGAAATAATTACCCTGGACCAGTCAGAAATGTGGCCTGTGCATCCACTCAGACACAGAACTGATCTGGGTTCAGCCATCTCCTGCCAAATGTGCGTCCACTCAGACACACAAAACTGGTCTGGGTCCAGCCATCTCCTGCCAAATGTGCATCCACTCAGACACACAAAAAACTGATCTGGGTCCAGCCATCTCCTGCCAAACAGCCTATTCCAAAGGCACTTTTCTGAACACGGCAGCAACCGCCACAAATGGCTAAATGAAACCACCGGATGGTTTCCAGCCGAAGATTGGCGTTCCTTAAATAAAATGAACTACGCAGACGTGGTACACAGAGAATAAATGGCAGCATCTGGTCTCCTGCTATATCAATTTGAGTCTTTTTTTTCTTCTACCTTTTACTATGCTGTTATGAAGTGGTGTTTTATGAAAAGCCAGGGTGGCTGGGTGTGGGCGATTGTATAACAAAAGTGAGCAGACTGCATTAATAGCTAAGGACCTCGATGATTCCTTGTAAACGTTACGGCGTAAAGCCACTACAGTAAATGTCAAGGGCTGTTTGGGAAGAATGGTGCTGCGCAGATGGCGTTTCTTAATTAGGCCCTGGATATTTAAGAGGTGCCGAGCATTTCCCCCACACTCCCTCCCGCTGTCGTCCTGACGCCCTTTTTGGGTGCCTCTGTTTCGCTTTTGGAGCACCTGCTTCACTCTTTTGTGGAGAAGAGGGAACACACACACCCCCCCAAAAAACCTTCATCTAAATAAAAGATTGTTCATGAAAAGGCCACCACTTTAGTGTGTGCTCCGGCAGAGCGAGCTGCACGCTTTCAGTGAAATTCTCTTTCAAATACCAATCATCTGCTTTCAGGCAATTCCAGTTGGGTTTGGAGTACATGTTAAATGGTATTTGAGAACTGAACTGCTGGTATTTATCTACCTCCAGGGGAAAGCTTGAGCTGCCCTCTATCTCACTGTATGCGTCTCTACGGTATGTCCCCTGCACTGAAAAGCAGGTTTGTTGCATTGATGTGTGCAGGATTTATAGCCACACCTAAAGGTTGATATTCTAATTATTAGCTTTATGTTCTTGTCTGTCCAGTGCTAATGGCGGAAAGATTTGTGTAGGGATTGCCTACAGAGGAGAGATGACGTTGAGTGATAGTTGAGAGACGTGAACAATTTTCTTTTCAACAATGCAGACGGTCGGGTTCAGAGCTGTGGAGCCGTATGGCCGCTGGAGTCTGGAGACGCCTTTAGCTAAAGAAGAGCACCCTGGAGTGTCGGCTTCCAGGATTACCAGACAAATGCACACATTTTAAGCCAGAAATGGGTTGAGAGGCCAGGTGTTGAGCTGTAATGAAACGGGGAAGTCCAGTGGGCCCCTCGCCAGAGCAGAGCCCTGGCCATTTCACCTCTGCATTTAAATTCAGGATTTGAATTGGTAACCTTTTCGAAATGCATAAATACATAAGGTTTACTCAAAGAGGTGGGAGGTGATTTCCTTCAGCCGAGTAATAAGTCTACAAAGCGAGCAGGATGCATGCCAAAACACAGGCAATGGGCAGGTCTTCAGTTCTGTACGTTAATGCAAAACTGCCTTCACTCCCACTTCTGGGTGAAGTAGAAATATATTGGGTCCCTGGTTGTGTCTGTGTCTGTGTCTGTGTCTGTGTCTGTGTCTGTGTCTCTGTCTGTGTCTCTGTCTGTGTCTGTGTCTGTATCTGTGTCTGTGCACTTGTGCAGTGTGTGCCCATACATTTGGAAAATGACACCAGTGACAGACGTAAAAACCCAGCATAAATGCCTGCGTCTGGAGCGGCCGTCCCCCACGGTGACAAAGAAATGAATGGCTGTTAATAACAGCGCCTCTCTGTCTCTGTCTCTGTATCCGCAAGAGGCTCAAAACCCACCTTTTCAGACTCCACTACCACTGAACTCTGTACATCTAGCTAATTGTCATCACCACTGCCTACGTGCTCTACACTATATACCCCTGCTTACTCCACTTAATACTTTTATTTTAATTTTTTAAGCTAACCTTTTCCTTCCCAGTGTTACAGGTATGGTACGCAGCTGCCTGCAATGATGTCTATCGCTGTGTTACTGCACTGATCTTGTGCGCGAACTATGATTGTTCCTACCATGTATTTATGCACATCTTGTAAGTCGCTCTGGATGAGCGTGTCTGCTAAATGCTTAAAATGTAAATGTGTGTGCAGCGCTGCTGCCTCTAGAGTGATAAATCCTCCTGTAAGTGTGTGAGAGGGGGGTTGTGCACTGCGAGGAGTCTCACCTCTTCCCCTGGTCTCGGGGGAACGTGGGCCACAGGGCCGTTCTGCACAGGCTGCAGCCTTCACGCTGCCCTACATCACTCACGGGGGCGACACCTGAAATAATGATGCTCCCCGTTATAGCAGCCCAGGAGTTATTGGGCCTTCTCGTGAAACAGGCCTGTGTTTGTTTCTGTAGAGTGTGTGTGTGTGTGTGTGCGTGTGTGTGTGTGTGTGTGTGTGTGTGTGTGTGTGTGTGTGTGTGTGTGTGTGTGTGTGTGTACGTATGTACGTATCGTACGTGTAGTGTTCACTTTCACCTCGAATCTGAAGCCCCCTCTCCCCTCTGCGCTGACAGTATTGTGTGATCGTACCCTCTGCCCTCTCCACAGACCTGCTGAACGGAGCCCAGGAGAAGTGTGAGCTGCCTGCGCTGGACGGCTTCCCGCACTGTGAGGACAAGATGAAGGTGAGCCCCCCCCAGCTGTTCACATCACTCCCCCCCTACTCCAACCTGGAGCCAGAGATTATGTCACTAAAGGACATTTAAGGGCAGGCAGAGGGGTATGATGGGAACCAGTCATACCAGTTTCATCCAGACCACTCGCATCACAGGGCGGGAACAAACGTTTCTGAGTGACGTTTAGCTTCCGGAATGTTCTCTGCTCTCAGTGGGGGGGAGGAAAGGGGGCTTGGTGGGGGAAACCGTGTATGCTAACACGTATACATTTCTTTGGATTTCGATGAGACGTGTCCTCTCTGAGTTTAGGCATTTAAAACAATGACACAGCAGAAGATGGATAACTTTTGGCTACTGTCCATCTGCCCAAGCAAAGCACGCATTAGGCGTGCCTTCAAGATTTTATCAGGGTGAACGGATGTGTCAGAGCTCAGTAAAATGGTTCTGACGATGCACTGTGTTGACGACTCTTCCGGGAGACACAGTTAGCCCCGTGCTAATGCCGTTCACTCTTGTCATCCTTTTCGTAATGACGTTTGATTTCACCATTTGGTTTCTCATCATTCCTCTAACACAAAAGAATGTCTGGGGAACCTGTCATTACTGCTGTCAGAAACATTAGCGCCTCAGCTTTACGCTCTGAAATTCCGTCTCCTAAATTGAGTCAGAGCGGCTAAACCAGCTTTGCAGACATCGTTTAAATTCCTCAAAT
>JAINUG010000195.1:322500-352500 GCA_029706075.1 Aldrovandia affinis | reverse complement strand
TCCACTGGGGGAAACGGGGGCATAGGGAAAGGCAGTGTGGAACTTTGAGCTACCAGCATTATTCGGCTGCACAAAGACGACACTGACCTGAAAAAGTCCTACCTGGTCACGCAGCCAATAACGTGCTCTTGGGAGCATGAGACTCTTTGTGGGATATTTTGCCTGCTCTATGGCACAAAGAGAACCTGTCGTGAACATGCCAAACATTTTTTTGCAAGGGTCACTACCTTGAGTGCTGCAGTAGGTGTGTACACAACTAAAGGACTTCCGTGAGTAAGTAGTAGTAGTAGTAAGTAAAATTTATTTATATAGCGCCTTTCATACAATTAAATGCAGCTCAAAGCGCTTTACAACAGGGAATTCATTACAACACTAGCATAGGCATCACTGTCACATTACAATACTAACCATCTCCACACTGTTCAGTGCCACCCACAGTGATCCACTTCTCAGCACTGGTTAGATAAGCACATAAAATTATAACTAGTAAGTTGCTAGTTGCTAGTAAGTCGCTACTTAGTAGTACTGGCAATTAATTATAATTTTCTGCTATTTAGTATACGCTTTTATCCAAAGTGAATGCATATATTTTTCAGTATATGTGGTCCCAACAGGAATTGAACCCACAACCTTGGTGGGTTGGTGTTGTCAATGCCATGCTCTCCCTACTGAGACACACAGAACCGATTAACTATCAATACCTTTTCAGAAAAGGGCTCAAGGTGCCCTTAAAGCGAAGTCACAGTTGGAGCCTTGGTAAATAAATGTGTTGGTCACGTGACATCATCCCCACATGCCTGTGTCCTTGCGCCCTCAGATCCTGGTGCACCTGGGCCTGCTGACGAAGGAGTCGGGGTTCAAGATCGCAGAGAACGCCTTCAGCGGGGCCCCTGGGGGAGCTGGTGCAGTGGAGTGACCTCATCACCACCCTCTACCTGCTGGGGCACGACGTCCGCATCTCGGCCTCGCTCGCCGAGCTCAAAGAGAGCAGCCCCCCATTTGCTCCCGCCGCCACCCCGTCCCTCCCACACTCACGCCACTGCGGCCCCCTCTCCAATCATGTTTTTTCTCCTATCCCCTCTCTTTTCCTCCCCCCTCCCCCTGTTTATGATTTATTCCCCATTTTTCTCCCTATTTTTAGCATCCAATTATACGCTCTATTTTTTTGTCAACCCCCCCTCATATGAGAGCTTGCTGCCGTAGTCCTGAGACCGGTAGTGGGCGCTGCCCCCTCTGAGCCGGCACCCGCCACGGTCACCGGAACACACAGGACCACTCATATACGCAGCGAGCTCATATCGGCTTCCCTCCCCCCTCCCTGGGGCGGACAGCCAATTTCCGCCCCCTAGTGGCAGTCCCGGCCAGAGCAGAACTGGCGCGACCCAGGTGGAATTGAACTGGCTGGATCGAATCATGTTTTATAGGCAAAGCGATGCATCAAAGTGCAGTGAGAGTGATCGCTGTTGTATCATTGGATTATTCTCCCGGGCCGATATCTTCTTATTCAGGGTTTGGTCCAAATGGATTGTGGAGTATGGATGCAAAAAGGAAAAAATGCTTGGATTCAATCAACAGTTGCCCTTAACTTTACAGCACTTTGAGATACTTGTTTTATAAATAAAATGTATTATTATTATTAACTTAGACAGTTAAAAGCATGTGTGTTTCTGTTTCTTCAGAAACTTAGTTAGGTATGAAGTGTAAACTCTCCAAGTTTCCCTGTGCAAGAGTGCCTGGCTCTCAAATAGAGTGGATATCATTTCCCCTTGCGCTGGTCCTGGTACATGCCGTCTTTTCAGAGCCGACAGTATTCATGTGAACTTCAGGGCCCAGCTGTCTGTGCTCATTTTAATCCCAGTTTCATTTGGAGTCCTGGAACTCCAGGACAGGAAGTGGAACATGGAACTCCAGGACCCAAGTGTTGAGAGAATTCTGAATTTGTCTAACACATGCCCGACGTGAGCCAAGCAGTTCTCCCTTTGGAAACATGGCAGAAAGGCCTCCCCTTCAGCCAAGAACAGCACCGTATGTACATCCAGCGCATATTTAAATGGATGTCGCAGACTTTGGCCCACGATACTCGAATGACTTCGGTGTTGGGCCCGAGTGAGAGAGGAAACACATCGCTGGCAGCGTTGTTGGTTTGGCCAAATGTGAGAAACACACTGGTTGTGTAGGGTCTTGTCCCAGTTGGAGGCGCTGCCCAGAGCACAGTGTGTGCCATTAAGTTGGCAAGAGGTGTAAAGGTAACTGCCAAAATAAAGGACCCACCTACATTAAGTGTTTTAATAGGGCGTAGGGCCAACACTAGCCGCCACAACAGCTTCAGTGTGCCTTGGCATAGATTCTATAAGTGTCTGGAACTCTACTGGACGTATGCAACACCATTCTTCTTTCATTTGGTGTTTTGTTGACGGTGGTGGAAAACGCTGTCTCAGGTGCTGCTTCAGAATCTCCCGTAAGGGTTCAGTTGGGTTGAGATCTGGTGAGTGAGATGACCATGACATATTGTTTACGTCGTTTAAATGCTCATCAAACCATTCAGTGACCACTTGTGCCCTGTGGATGGGGGCATTGTCATCCTGGAACAGACCATTCCCATCAGGATAGAAATGCTTCACCATAGGATGAAGGTGATCACTCAGAATGGCTTTGTATTTATTGGTGTTTACCTTGCCCTCTAAGGGGTTGAGTGGACTTAAACCATGGCGGGAAAAATGCACCCCACACTATAACAGAGCCGCCAGAACCCTTCATATACTCCTTTGTTTTGGTACATTGAAAGGTCACCGACGAATTCGAATCCCTACAGAGAAGATTTTTGTTGATATGATGTCAAAAGCCTTAAAGTATACTGCTCCTCCCCGCCCCTTACACTTCCCTTGGTTTTTTTGTTTCGTTTTTTGGCCTCCTTCTTCACTTTTCTGAAAGATCCTGGCAGTCTTCTCTCTGTAGAAGTATTTGGAGAGACGCAACACTCTGATGTTTCCCCCCCCTGCTCTCCATCCAACTTCAGAAAGTTGTTGGCTTTGTTAGTCAGTGCACTGTCTGCTCCTTAGAAACAAATTCCAAGGGTGCGTTGCCATGGATCCCCAGAACACTGTTTATGTCAACTCATCACTGCGGAAAGAAAACAAGGTGTCAGAATGTGCCTGACAGAAAGGAGATTAATGCCGTGTGCGGTGAATTTAAGGGTCACACACTGTCAGAAGAGCTTTGTAAATGCACCAGGCTATACCAACACACACACACACACACACACACACACACACACACACACACACACACACACACACACACATTTGCCTCTGTTCTCACAGGTTATGTTTTAGGAATCATTTCTCTCTATGTTCTATGAATGCTTTCTCTCTAGTGTTTAAAAAATGATTACATCTCTCTCTCTCTCTCTTCTCTTTCTCTGCTTAAAGTATGCTTTATGAATACACAATTTTCTCTCAGTATGTTTTATGAATAAACCCTTTTCTCGGCTCTACAGGATCATGAGGAGGGTGATGGGGAACAAGTCCAGCTGCCCCACACAGGGGGACAAAGTGGTGGAGCTGATCTACATCGACATCGTGGGCCTGATGCAGTTCAAGAAGACCCTCGGCCCGTCCTGGGTCCACTACCAGTGAGTGTCCCGCACCTGGGTTCTCAGTCACACACCCAATGCATGCAACATGGGTCCACCCGGCCTCTCCCGCGTGGTCTAGTGCTTTCAACATTCAACGCTGGCCACGGTGACCGGGGTTCGGTTTAGAGTCGGCTCTGGCTGGGAGTGCCACCGGGGGCGCCAATTGGCTGTCCGCCCCAGGGAGGGGGGAGGGAAGCCGACAAGACGTTCGCTGCGCACAGGAGTGGCTCCGAGGTGCCGGAGTTATGGTCGTCGGCTTGGCGAGTGCCGTCTTGGAGGAGACGACACTTCACCTTCGTCGCCGCCAGGTCACAGGGCTACCCCAGCGAACTATGAGGGAGGGATTGACCTGAAAATAGCGGGTGTAATTGGCTACCAAATCGGGAGAAAAACGGATAAATTCAGAATCAAAATCTTTTAAACAAAAACAAAAAAAACACCAGTCCACCTCTCTAAGGCCTTTCATGAGAGAAATACTTTCTCAGGGTTTTATTTTCTGCTGGTGCCACCCCGGCTGCCCGGAACGGTGGTAATCACGCACGCTGCCGTGTTATTCCGATGTTATTGTGTCACTCTGGCAGCAGTGTCTTGCCGAGTGTCCGGTGTGTAAGAGTAGCCTCGAAAGGACAATAGCTTCAGATTTCTAACGGCCTTGAGGTTTCCTACAGGCGCTGCCAGATCTCGTTTGTCTCGGGTTTCAGGTTGTCGAGCGCATCCTGTTACGTTTCATGTTTAGAGGAAATAGATTTTTTAATGCTTTTGATTGTTTGTCTGATGATTCAGAGGTCTTTACCCGTAGCCCTCTGGACTGGATATGCATTTGGTCTGCTCTCCGTTTCAAAAGGCTCTTGTGAGGAAATGTGTGTAGGCGCTTTGTAGCCTACAGGTTTTCTAAAACACGTTTGCATACTTGAGGAAATGAGGGATCATTTAAATTGGTGCAGTACCATGATTGTCCTTTGGGGGCTGCTATTGCTGGTACTGGCGGATAGGCCCAGCCTATCGCTGGATAGGCCCGGCCCTCCCCTTTCCATCAAGCCCCACCCTGCCAAGCTGGGACTCTCCTAGCCTGGGCCAGGGCTGTTTGAGCGTTCCATCGGGTTCCCGATTGCCTTCATTTTGGCAGTTACTTGTATGTATTTGAGTAAACGTTACGATGTAATAGAGGGGTGGCGTTGAGTCCCAGCTTGTTTGTGCTAATGAAACATTGGCACCGGCCCAGGTTTTGGCAATCAGTGCTCCTGTTAAACCTCTGTTAATCTGCTGTAGTGACATATCCAATATTTATTTAGTGGGTGACGGCAGCCGGCGGAACCCAATTTGTGCAGAACAAAAGACGAGGATAACAAACTTATCAATAATCGGAATCTTTGCTAATGCCATCGCTAAGGAAATGTATCAAATATCTAATTACGACTACGGCAGCGTGTAATTACTCAACACCCAACGACAGCTAAGGCAAGGGAGGGAACTCAGAGCACAGGTGGGTGACAGACAGCGTCATGGCCAACGGAAGGACGTGTGAAACGTTTACTTAACGGAGTCCGGCAGGCGGGCGGTCCACTGATCCCGGGTCGGCTGGCTGGCAGAGTTGTTCCTGGAGCGCGTCCAGCGTCGGGGAATGACACGGAAAATTGTCCTTTATCCTTTGGGCCGGATGCGCTTTGGGGAAATCCACCGGAACAGGAACCCACGCAGAGCTACACCGGGACTCGGAGATCAGACGATCAGACGATCGGGCGAGACGCGAAGGAAGTGGCGACCGGCAGGCCGTATCCGAATCGATCATTAGAGCAAAGTCACTTAGCAATTCACGCTCTGTTGTTGGCAAGGCAACCACCCATACAGTGACAAGTTCGTATATATTTTTTGTGGTTTTTAAGGCAAAACTTAAAAAGTTAGCGCTACCCAGTGTGGGTCTCGCTCCATCACTGGTTGGCCTCTGGTAGCCCGTGGCGACCACAGCTGATTGGTCATGCCGTTGAGGGGTGTGTCACATGGTGGACGCCCCCGCCCCTGCCTGACGCGGCCTGCAGAGGTGGGAGCGGCAGTGTAGTGTAATGGTTAGGGAGCTGGACTTAGAGGTTGCTGGTTCAATTCCCAGGTGGGGGCACTGCCGTTGTACCCTTGAGCAAGGTACTTAACCTGGATTGCTTCAGTAAAATATCCAGCTGTATAAATGGATTGTATGTAAAATAAATGTAAACTGTAAGTCGCTCTGGATAAGAGCGTCTGCTAAATGCCTAAAAATAAAAAAGGTGGCACCATTGTGACGGACCCTGGCGCATCCAGCCTCGTTTCCCCAGATCAGCCAAGCTCTTTATGGCACCTCCTCGTTATGGCTCATCTCCTGGCAGGCCTGTAGGGGGGCCATCGCCGTAGCTGGCCCCTCCTGCTGTGCACCAAATGGTCTCTAGGCAATCTCGTCCCCTCTTTGTCTCTGACCAGGATCCAGTGTGCTGCACTGTGATTGGGTAATCCACTGTAATGTCTGAAAATAACCATTCTCAAGTCCATCCCTCTGTCGTGCTCCATCCTTCTGTTCAAACGGAGCTCCTCTGTTTCCAGTCATTACGATCACCCGTGATGTCGGGCTTTGGAGATGCGGGTGACCAGTTGTCAATTGGGGGGGGGGGGAAAGTTCTGATTTTTCAATGGACTGAGTGGGTTTTGATAAACTTTTCAAAGTGGGTATTATTTTTCTGATAAATGGTTAGGTATTTGCAGTTTTACTTTTGTACTATTCCTCTTAGTATTAAAATGTGATTTTATTCATGGGGAAAAAACTCCACCAATTTAAAATGAACAAAAATGTTGATTTTCTCTAAATTGGTCAAAGTGGACTGAGTGAGTTTTGGAAAAACACTCTTCAAACGCTTTGAGCTTCCCCAGACCAGTTAGGACTGCACAGCGTTTGGCAAAGTAACAGCCTACTCTTTTAAACCCTGCCCTAATCCTCCCTGAACTTTAATTCGGCGTAGAGAGAGAGAATTGCTCGTATCCATGACGATGCTGGTTTTCACCGTAATTACCTCCCCGCGTTTATTGGAGTGGTGAATTGGAGTGCTCATTTTTGGACAAACGGCACACTGGAACGCCTGCTGTGAACTTTAGAGAAACTGTTTTATGGGTTTAGGCCTAGTTCTTATGTCATCGGCTTAAACCTGCTGTTCATCAGCCTCGTTTTAATGCTCTGCTTTACGTTTTACATTTGGGACAGTTTGCATGTTATTCCTACGGGAAGGCTAATATAGTAATAACAATTTCCTCTGACCCAGCTGTGTGTACAGGTACCTGCCAAAATTAAGGAAACACCAGCACAAAGTGTCTTAATAGGGCTACAAGACGACCGTAATATCCCTCTCTCTGAAGTTCTCGACGGTCTGTTCTTGATGAAATTGTCTGCTCACGCCCTAGATTGATATTTGCAGTCAACTGAATCAGAGTTTCAGCTTGTCTGTTGCCTGTTGCCTGTTGCCTGCATCTCGAACCAGTGCATGGACATCATGATCGAGGAGTATGCACTTTTGACCACAGACCACAGACTTCCATGCCAACAGCCACTGTTCTTGTGAAACATCAGCAAGTTGAGCAGTCTTCATCACGGAAGCTCCTGCCAAACGTGCCCCAACACTCTTTCAAAGGCACTGAGATCTCTTCTTCTAGCCATGGTAGCCAAAATAATGGGAAACTGGACCTGCCCAACATTTTTATACATGGCCCTGAGCATGATGGGATGTTAATTGCTTAGTTAACTCAGGCGCCACACCTGTGTGTAAGCACCTGTATGTTGGCTTGGTTACAGTATGTTGGGCTGGTTTGTACCTTGTTGATGGATGGCGCTCCCCAGATGTAGGGTTTTGCAGGCTAGCTTATGATCGTAGAACAAATCCCAGTGATTTGTTAACAGATTTAATGTTGTCACTATGCCCTGGTTATTCCAGTTTTCTGTTTCAAAGAGATTAAACACCAGAGATCCTTGTAGTAATTTTGTGAATCTGGCGTTAAGCAACGGGATAAATGGGGACCTTTGCATAGTTTCCTGTGCGAACTGTTTAAGATGTTTACACGTGACCTCGCCGGCCCGGCTAGGACATTTGTTGAGATATTTTGTTGCTATGGTATTTTACGGGATAAACGAGACATGTTTTGCTCAACTCGCCAGGCCTTGGGATGAACTAACCAGTCGTGTCTGGAGTCTGTCAGCATCCTGTCGGCCAGCGTTACCGTGCTTTAGAAAGAGGAAAAGTGTCTTTCAACCTGGGGGCAGGTTAATTTTGGCGACTTGATTTGTTGTGCGTTGAAAAAAGGAAGATGATTTGAGGGCGGTGATTTTAATAAACCGATATGCAAGTTCACGTTAAATGCTAGCGCACGTGTGCGAGAGCTGGTACTTGTACTAAACCAGGTGTGACCAGGTATGATTGGCTGGCAGGCGGGTGCAGTGGAGGGGTACGCAGGGGCAGGTGGCATGGCTGTAACTCGAGAGCCACAATTGCCGATGCGGATAAAGGAGAAAGATAAAAGGGGGAGAAATGTTTCAACTTTCCTTTGATGTGCTTTAAACGACACGCCACTGTCACTATTGTGCGGCCTCAGAAACCCAAGCCTTGAGCAACACGTATATTAATGTTTTATATCCATCCTCATTATGGATTATTAACCTTGTGTGCTTTGGCAGGCAACATAAAGCAATCAGTCACCAGCTTAAAATCTCCATAATTACACCCTCCAAAATGTGACATTTGAGCGATTCAGACACAAAGGAGCTCGCAGGTGTCTCCATTTTGGGTTTTCAGCGTCCTCGTCATGGATTTATTTCCAGGGCGTGTGGGCTGAATACCAAACGCGCGCACGCCAAGGTACCGGAGAGTAATGTGAAGTAAACAACCGCTCTGCCGTGAAGGGACTGTCTCTTGTTTGCGTGGTCTGGCACACGCCTCCGCTCTAATTTCTCCGAAGTTTTATTGATTCTGATTATTGCGCCCCTTGCCAGTGGAAGATTTATAAGGGTTTGTAAAAGAGACTATGAATAAAAAAACTTTGAAAAAACTAAACTAAAAAAACCCAGAAGCGATATTGAGGCTCAGGGAAATTGAAAAGATGAATTGAACTCATCTTTCCAGCTGACAGCGTTTGGAAGAAGGGAAATGAGATATCTCTGAATCCAGATGACTCCCGTGACTCTAACTCTTGTTGTAGTGTGCGTGGATAGACTTTCTCTTTCCAAGGGAGACATTTAACATTTACAGTAACCTTCAGAGAGTGATCGATTTGTAATTATGCATTTGGCTGACCTTTGTTACACATTTCTCTCTCTCTCTCTCTCTTTTTTTGTGTCCCTTTGTGTGTGATGCTGTGATTTAGGTGCATGCTGCGGGTGTTGGACTCCTTCGGTACCGAACCAGAATTTAACCACGCCCACTACGCCCAATCAAAGGGCCACAAGACCCCCTGGGGCAAGTGGAACCTCAATCCCCAGCAGTTCAACACCATGTTTCGTAAGTCAATCTCCTGCCCTGTTCCCCTGCACTGTGGCCACTGAGATTACATTTACATTTTTTAGGCATTTAGCAGACGCTCTTATCCAGAGCGACTTACACAGTTTTACATTTCTTTACATACAATCCATTTATACAGCTGGATATTTTTACTGAAACAATTCAGGTTAAGTACCTTTAGCTCAAGGGTACAACAGCAGTACCCCACCTGGGAATCGAACCCTAACCATTACACTACACAGCCGCCGAGATGGATAGCATTGCTGGGGGGCGGGGGCAGGGGGGAATTACACCAGGTTAATTGTCAGGTATAACTTTTCCTTTTCAGACCCTTGAAGTGGAAATGTTAGCCCAAAGTCTCTAATGTCAGGGGTTGAAAACGCCAGTGGGTGGAAAGCCGTAGTCATCTCAATGCGCCCTTTGTCCTGGTGGGAGAGTGATGTTCTCATGCGGCTTAGGTCCAGCCAGAGTGCCCTGTCCCGTGAGCTCGTCTGCTCTGGAACTAGACACTTGTTTATGTTACAGACACTGCAGGGGCAGATTGCCATGACGATTATGTGGGTTGAGGTTAACACCCATCCCTCCAGACAACCTATGAGGATTGTGTCATCAGACAATAGAAAATACACAGAAAATAGCGTCTGACCCCACTCACATTCTTTACCCTGAATTCCAGCTCTTACCTTCTGGTAAAAGGTTTGGGGTCCCTCAGTGTAGACTAAACCACCATAAGCACTCATTCCTGCCTATGGCGAATACGTTTCTAAACGCTAAGAGGTGAGGTTAGTTGTTGGCCACATGGGTTTGTGCATTATGTCCTCACTGCCATCACACCTTTCTGAATGGCTGCGTATGAAACAATGTGAATGTACAGATGTATTGTGTGGATGTGTCTATGTAGTTGTATTGTGTGCAGAGAGTGTGTAGATGTATCCATATAGTTGTATTGTGTGCAGAGAGTGTGTAGATGTATTGTGTGGATGAGAATGTGTACATATACTGTGTTGCTGTACATCTGTTACAATCTGTTATTTGATTGATGCTGCTCTTTTGAGGCACTATTTTTGTATTTTTTTATTATATGGGTAATTACTGTGAAACAGCGACTGAGAGTCCAAGACAAGTTTCCCCACGGGGACAAATAAAGTATATCGTATCGTATCCCAGAATTTCGCCGAAACCAGTGGTGCGTCACCATGTCCGGTGTCACTGGATCACCGCTGCGGTAATGTATCCAGTGAGTAAGTAGAGCCAAGCCGAGAGCTCACCGGTTGCGTGTAGACCTCCAGGGAAGGGCTTATTTTTCAGCCGAAGGGAATCCACGTCAACTCGCAAGCCCCATGATGCCACAATGGCAATGGGTTACATCAAAATGTGAAAGTGTTTACTCTGCGGTGTTGGGTTGCTGCGTGCCCTGGACGTACATGGTGTGACAGAAGGCATTGTGGCAGGAGCAGGAACGCCGCAGGGAAAGTGATCCTCAGGTCTTGGGTTAAGTTCATTTCCATTGAGCTGGCACGAATCGTTGGAATCAGAGAGACACTGGCACAGTGGAGGTAGAGGGTATTTGTGCTTTGATGTGGAGGGGTGAGGTATTTCAGACCTTTAAAAACAGGCTGCTGGCCCAGGCCACTGTGAATAAGGCAGTGGGATTATCTGCAGTGCTGGTCTCGTTCTCATATTCGCCGTCGACGAAGACAAAAGAAAAAGGGAGCAACAGAGCGTGACTATCTCCCTGAATCTTTTTGGTTGATGAAAAGAATTCTTTCACGTGGACAGAGTTACATTTTTGAGTTTGGAAGATCCCAATGACGTTCCGACGTGCTTAAATTTCATGGTAATTCTGAAGACCGTTAGAGGGTTTTTTTTTTTTTTTTGAGGGGAAAATTTTGTGAGTTTTCATTCGATTCGTTTTCAGTGTTGAGTGAAGCAGGAATTGATTCAGTCAAACAGGAAGTGGTTCTCATGTCTCACCGCCGAGCTCGAAGCAGAGGCGGGTGGAAACCTGACGTTCAATCATCCCTACAGCCCGGCTAAAACTCGACCTTCTCGCATTGTTGACCTTGTGGGCGCGTGCTTGCATGTCTACAGTATTAAACGCCAGCCCATTTTGTTTGTCCGTGCTTTGCAACCTCTGTTGGTTGAAATCACATTTATAGAGATGAATTTAAATACAGGCTGGCTCTCTTTTCTTTTCTTTTTTTTTCTTTTTTATAATCTAAGCTGATTTGCTGATTTTGTCTACTTTAGGGCTTATCTGTTATCTACAAGCTATACTTTATCTATAAGTTGTCTGTTGAGTGCTCTGTGACTTGGCGTATAGAATGTGTTCTCGTTTTTTAAAATTCAATTTAAATCCCATGTAAAGATTAAGTGGGACTGCTTTGGCCCGCCAGTGGTAGAGTGGATTTTCTCGAACACTTTGAAGATAATTTGATTTGAGATTTATTTTGAGTTGTCCCAAATTGTTTGCAAAGGAAGCACTTTTCTTAAATCGCTGAGAAGGTTCAAAGGAGCAAGGAGATTCAGATCTGTGAAAATCTAAAGCACAGGCATAATAGAAGCATCCTGTGAAAGGCGATGTATAATTATTTGTGTCCAGCAAAAGAAAATGTGCCCATTCATTAAATTCACATCTATTAAAAACAGACATTGTGTGCTAATTATAGAATGTCCAATGTTCTGTCACTCTCTGTCTAAATAATAACTTGCAGGAAGCCACATAGAAAAACATCAACTTCCAATTCCTGTTGTTATCTAATCACACAAACAATAATCTTTTTTTTTATTAATGAATAATTCAGAGCCAAATGAACATCTCATATCATGAAAGCGCATCTTTGGCCTGTAGTGAGAATCATTTTAAATTAAAATAATCATAATGAGGGTACAGATTGCTTTCTCACCCTTAATTACCAAAACGTCACCTCTGACTAATTCTGGGGGGGTAGTGTTTCATTTTGACACAGACAAAAAGCAAGTTTAACCATTCGAGACTGGAATCAGCTAGACCTGTGTTGGTTCGGTTACAGCGGGATCTTGCCGCTGTGGGCAGACACGTCTCAAATGAGTGTTTGCAAAATACCTGTTCGAGAATGAGCATGCTCGATTGGTATAATATGGGCCAATGTGAAGCACAGATGGCACCAGGCTTGATCCATTTTTGTTGATATGAAAGTCAAGGACGTAAGAAGAAGGCACTTTTGAGTGCTTTCCTGAATTGTGAAGCGTTAGTCATGAATGTAATTGTCTGATTCAGTTTCAAATAAATTCCCCTGAAACCCAGCAACACGTTTTATGTATTTTAGTTGGTTGAATTGGTCACTGCTGCATTGTCCTGTGCTTCACGCAAACTTCCAGACCACCCTTGTGCAGAGTGCACACTCCCTGCCCGCTGGAGTATGACTGTGCTTTATCTCCTGATCAGTGCTTGCCCTAAGCTGGAGTTGCTTGTAGAAATGTATGGAACGCTAATTCTGGCATAATCACGCTCGTGGCGAGATAGAATCGTAAGTGCACCAGGATTTGTAACGTGGAGCTCTTGAACATGCGATAGCATCTCTTTCATCCCTGCAGTCGGGCACACGCCAAGACACGGGCTTCCTGCTGACGGTGATCCGTGTGAGAGTGTGGAGTGCTGTTTGTGGAGAGGAGCTGGGAAAGCCTCCATGCCCCCAATCTGCCCCCTGTGGGACTGTGCTGACATTTTTATCTCTTCTTCTTTTATTTTATTTTATTTGTTTTTACTTTAGACCTGTGGACTGTTGGTAGTTGTAGCGCTTTACTGTGCTTGTACTGCATCAGTGCTTTTTCCCCTCCTCGCCGCAATGCTGCTGACTCGGCCTTTACCTACACTCCTCCGTGACATACCGGCTCTGTTGAGGATGAGGGAGGGAGGGAGGAGGGAGGGAGAGAACGGCTTCGTTCACTCACACTTAACGCGTAATTCATTAATAGCTCTCCCCCTCGCCGGTAATTAAAGTAAATGCTTTGTTTAGTCTTACGTTAACAAAGTTAATGGAAATTCTGCCAGATGTTTATTACCAGCCAAAGTTGTTTGTGTCTGGCTCTCTCTGTCTCTCTCTCTCTTTCTTCTCTCTGTCTCTCTCTCTCTCTCTCTCTCTCTCTCTCTCTCTCTCTCTCTCTCTCTCTCTCTCTCTCTCTCTCTCTCTCTCTCTCTCTCTCTCTCTCTTCTTTAAAAAGATGTCAGACAGGTTAATATTCAGGCCCTTGCCGCTGAGGAATCCAATGTCCTCGTGATAATCAGACCGTGTGGAAGAGGGTGAGATGATGGAGTCTTCCCTGCGCTCAGGGAGATTTAAACGGGCTTGCCTCAGAGCAGCAAAGCCATTAGCTTGGGCCTCTCGCTTTCCGGCCAGCAAAGAAATGGAGAACCGCGATGAAAACGAAAACGATTGCTTTGTTTTCACCCCAGGGAGTCCAGTCTTGTTTGATCTCATCAGCGAGTCTCTCCAAAAACGTGGGAGGCCATCGACCCACATTTCTCGCCTTATTCTGCCACCACCCTTGAATAATTTCCAGGAAATGACACGCGTGCTGTGGTGTGTCTGTTGCTACAGCGCACGGCAGTCCCGCATATCAATGACCGTCATCTCGCCATTAGATACACAAATTAATTCAGCATGAGCTTTGTCCCCTGTGGTTTTAAAATTCAGCTTTGTTAAGTTGCATTTGTTTAGTTCAGCCTCAAGCGACGGGCTTGAGTTTGCAGTTGTTGTTCGTCCCGTCTCAGGTTCTGACAGAGAAACAGAGCTGAATTAAAATGCGCAGGACACCAGAGTAGTGAGAGAGTGTGTGAGATGGGTGGGCTGTGTGAGACTCCGGCTCAGCGCGTGAGAGCTGGCAGCCCTGCTCTCGAACCTCCAACCTGTTTTAGATGCAGATATTTTACTAACAGCAAATTTGTGTTTTATCTCCTCACTTCTATCACAAGGTAATCCCGCGATGCATATTACTGCATATGGCGCTTCAGTCAAATCACCCTCTTTCACTGTGAAATATTGTCACAATATATTTTTATAGCTGTTATTTTACAGGTTTATTTTTTCTCATTATTCAAAAAGCAGAGAGTTGATTTGAATTTGCCTACCTGAGCTGAACCTGAGCCGCCTGAAGTCTCTCTGTAAGCAGGTGCTACTGCCTCAGTGTTACTTGTGTGGAACTGTGAGGCCAGTGATGTTAATGAAATTCATTACAAACCTTATTTAGTCACCAAAAACAGAACACTTGCTTAAATATCTTATTCAGAGTTTAAGCGATATTGCAGTTCAGTTTTGCAGAGATTTCTGCAGCATTAACGCAACGTTACTACAGCGTTACTTATTGACATATGTGTGGGGAAATATTTACTCTGACACTGAACCACCATTTCCTTCACCAAGACGCTTTGCTTCTGTAAACGCCCAGTTGCATTACATTGACATTTCAGACATTTAACAGACGGCCTTATGCAGAGCGACTTACAGTTTTACATTTAACAATCCATTTATGCGGCTGGATATTTTACTGAAGCAGTTCAGGTTGAGTATCTTGGTCAAGGGTACTCCCATCTGGGAATCTCCCACCTGCAGCCTTTAATTTCCAAGCCCAGTTCCCTAACCATGATACCACACTGCCGCTCGTATTAAGCTGTAAAATGTAAACTATGGGAGTGGCCCTGGGAAAGGCGATAATAATAGGGTAATAATAATAAATGCTGAGCGGTGAGAGGTTTGAACCACCCATACCGCCCCCACCCCATACCCGCGCTCATAAATGATACATTTTGTGGCTGCTTTCCGCAATGTCCCCATTTGACGCCTGTGTCAAGGTCACGGGTGGCAGGTCTGCTCCAACACTCCCGCAGGGACGTCCGGATCACTGTGTGCCATGTCCGCGCTGCAGCCGCTCAGCGGACCGTCAGATTTACCGCCGATGCGGGACGGCAGTTGGCTCACAGAGCGGCGGTGTAAATCTCTGAGTAAATACGAGTCGGGCCGCGGTGGCAGGCGGAAATTCTGCAGGTAGCGCTTCTGTGAACAACGATTTATGGATCCCTTTTCTCCCACGGAACTAGGAACCGTGAAAGCGGTCTCGTCTACTCCAGCGACTTCTTCACTTTCGCTTTGTTTCCGCTCAGAATCAATTTCCTTCTTTCTTTTAAAAAAAAATCTTTTTTTTTTTTGTAGTTTTCAGTTTTTTTCCACCTTATTTCTCTCAATTTGGTGGGCAGTTCTACCCTCTATTTCTTTTGATTTGCCCTCCCCCACAAACTCACCGCCCGTCTCTACAGGGCAAGCTAATTCCCCGAGGCCCCGATGATCTGCCTCCTCCGAGACGGAATTCACCCACCTACTTTCTTGAGACACCCTTTGCGCTTCTCGGCGAGCTTGTGTCGGTTCACTGTCCCCCCTCCCCCTGGGGCAGGACACCCAATCGCCACCCCCGATAGGGGCTCCCGGCCAGGGCCGGACTGGCACAGCCAAGTTTCGAACCACGGCCGCAGTGGGTAACTTGTGTTCCGAGTGAATGCTTTGACCGTTACACCACCTGAGTCCGTTTTTAATATCCTCTGTTGCTTCCATCCCAAACGAAAAGGAAGAAATCCTTATCATCTTATTTGTGCTGGGAAACAGATGGTATGAACCTCTGCCAGGGCAGTGCTGCTCATTTGAGCCTTTGGCCCGATGGTCTTGTGACAGTGAAAGGTTTGGCACAGAGAGAAGTGGAATGGGGTAAATCACGTGGCAGTCCCTTCTTCCGTTCACAAGGCTTCGTTTACTGGAACTCACCTATTTTTTTATTTTGTATTTTTTTGTCTGTCGCCAACATGTTGGAGTTTGGGTAATTAAAGAAATCCATTATTTTCAGGTCCAGAGTTTGTGACTACCATTTTTACAACTTGCCCCTGGCTAAATAGGATTTGAATGGTTGCATTATTTGTGTCATGCTTCTTTTGACCTGCCTCGGGGTTGAATGGTGGGAGTAGTATGCGTGCCATTGTGCTGAGGAATGCCACATGTACAGTAAAGGATTATTTGCTAAACAGGAAGTGGTTCATGTTCTGCTCTCTCACTTCCTGTTTCCTTTCAGCTCACACTCCAGACAACAGCTTCCTGGGGTTTGTGGTGGAGCAGCATTTGAACGCCAGTGACATCCAGCACATCGATGACATCAAGAGGCAGAACCAGTCCTTGGTGTACGGCAAGGTGGACAACTTCTGGAAGGTAGGCGTGCTTTACTTTACCTGCAGGGCAGGTAAGCTGAACCTGGAAACCTGAACCCCAACCATTTAACAGTGAGAACTTCTTAAAACTATTTTTCCCTCAAGCAAGGTATTGTACTTAACCTCGATGGCTCCATTAAAGTGACAACAGTTGGATCTGGTTTTCAATGCTGGGCTGAATCCTTCTTGTGTAAGATTGGACACGCCTGTTTTGAGGGAACCGCTTTCATATGAGCAATGAGTGATTATGAATTATGTCTATTGTTATCCTTGTAGTTCATTTTCATAGTTATTGGTGTGTGGACCCTCATTAATTTGAACTGGAACAATTTGTATTACTTTATAGTTATTCTTGTAGTTGTCGTTCCCGGTGGAATTTAGGGAGAGAGGGTTAGAATTATTTTTACCTCCTGTTTATCCACAACGTCAGACAATTATTCTTGACCAAGACAAACGTTAATCAAACCCAACAAATCTGCCGTTTTTTTGCACAGTTTTTTCTGCTTGGTAATCTTGCGTGACCCACAATGCGGGCGACGTCAGTTTGACTCTACCATGTGATGTGTGGAGATTGGCCACATGTGTTAAGCCATCTAAACCTCGGGGGCGTTTGATACAAAGGAATGCGACTTTGAGCAGACCATAACAAATCCTAGCAGATCACCAGGCAAAACCTCAGATCAGCGACCACAGCCCCTGATGCACGTCACGTCTAACAGAGTCACGTCCGGAGCGGGGGGGGGAGGTTAGCTTGCCCCCACTAACCAACATCAACTCTCCTCTGCCAGAGAAAACGGACGGGTCGTAACACAACGATTCATGCCTTACTCTGGTACTTTCTTTCACTTTCTTTTACTGTCTTTTCTTCTTGTTACACGAACGCCGATGACACAAATGGTGTTGCAGTGGCAGGTAGCTCTGACCAGGACGTTATGGTTGTGAACACGTGAAAAAGCCCATTTGACTGTGGAATACTAATAAGACTGAGCGAAGGACGATGTGCGTGAGTCTGCAGTCTGGAGGGTGTGTGACGTACGCATGCAGACCTTTGCATGTAAACGCATGTTGCTCAAAAACAACGCAGCGTTCTGAAACCCGAGAGCTCAAGTCCATAGAAGGACTTTGTGATACACAGATCACGCCTTCTCCGTGGAAGACATCCTGGCCTCTCTGTTCAGGTACAGACTGTGCCTGTCACTTTAATCCTGTCCTGTAAACACTCTCACTCCTACCCCTGCAGTACGAAAGCAATCTCAGACTCCCTGCCTTTTAATGGGCAAAAGGGAACATCAGCTTACACACACACACAAAACGAGACTCCCCACACTGTTTTTAATTTTCTTAAATTAAAAACAGCATTGTTGAGTTGTTTTTAACGAGGGGTAATTAGGAGCAAGGTTCCTCCCTGATGCCCTCTTTGATGCCCCCCTATCACGGACTCCCGACATCCACTTCGTGAACAACCCAAACCAACTGCTTTCGTGAATATATATATGCCATTTAGCAGACACTTTTATCCAAAGCACTTTACAGTAGTGAATGCATACATTTTTCAGTATATGTGGTCCCAATGGGAATTGAATCCACAACCTAAGCGTTGTCAGCGCCACGCTCTACCTACTGAGCCACACAGAACCATGCTCTACCTACTGAGCCACACAGAACCATGCTCTACCTACTGAGCCACACAGAACCACGCTCTACCTACTGAGCCACACAGAACCACACTCTACCTACTGAGCCACACAGAACCACGCTCTACCTACTGAGCCACACAGAACCACGCTCTACCTACTGAGCCACACAGAACCACGCTCTACCTACTGAGACACACAGAACCACACTCTACCTACTGAGCCACACAGAACCACGCTTTACCTACTGAGCCACACAGAACCACGCTCTACCTACTGAGCCACACAGAACCACTCTCTACCTACTGAGCCACACAGAACCACGCTCTACCCACTGAGACAGCGGTGGTTTCTGCTTTAGCATGCCGCTCTGTCTCCTGGAGCCCGGGGTTAATGATCTGGTTAGCGCTCAGAGAGGTGTGCACATGGCTCCACGCTGAAAGTTTCACTGCGTGGTCTAGCGAATCCGGATTTCACAGCCTCAGATTAATTATCCTCGCGACGCGTAGGATAAGCTCAGATTTGTTCTTCGCGGAATTAGTGAAATCCACAGAACGCACATGCTGTGTGCTTTCATCACAACCAAACAACCCAGCAGGTATAAGTTCCTCCACTGGCCTTTGATCACAGGATGCGTCTGCCGACGTTTGAAATGGTAATACGTTCACGATCCTCAGCTCTGTCGGGTCTCTCGTTTCTGATCTGGCCGTTGAGTCTGGATTGACACTTCTCACTGTGATTCTGCACTCTGTGTTGGCTTCCGTTTTGGTTTCTAAACACGCTTCACCCAAGAAGTGTGAAATGAGAAGTGTGAAACACTGAGGGCCAGAGTTACGAAAGGATTGCGACTGCAGTCGCTACAAGGTTGCAATATCATCTACGTCAGATTTATTAAGCTGTCGCAAGGGGTAAAATCGCTATTAGGATAAGTCACTTTTCGACTTTCCTTTATATTAATAGTTTCATTAAATTGGTCGTTAACGTGGCACTGTTTGCGATGGCAAAACAGCAGCAACAAAAAATAGCGACCGTCTTTGCCCTGCGACTATCTTTGTGAATCTGGCCCTGAGTGCTGGTGTGCCTTTCAGGTGCCCTCTGGAGAGATACATGGTACTGACCAAGGGCCTGTGTCTCTGTTACATTAACATCCACTCTCAGTTTCTCTGGGTTGTTGGCTGTCCCGTCCTCACGTAGACTACAGAATCCCCTGGGTAAGACGAGAGCCACAAACGCCCCGTGCCACAATCCACCGATTCCCCCGTCACGGTATCAGATCACATTGGGTGTTCCTGTCGAGAATGCTTCAGATGACTGGAGCATAGCACCGTGGCTTTGTGTGTACTTAAAGATTTGTTCCGCACCGATCGGAAAAAAACCACGGGAAACCACAATTAACAGCGGCAGGTAGCATTTTGTGTGACAGAGCACAGATCCAAATATTTTCTTCTTCTGCCTCCAAAACATTTGGCCTTTTGTTCGAGCTGTTTTCTCTTCTTAGAATATCATTATAGCCGCATCAGCCTGACAAATCTCTTGCGTTCCGGCTCAGGCAGGGAAGCCATCGCCGCCGAACCCGTTGAGCTCCGCTGCGCCTGTAAGCCGAGCCCCGGCCCGTGGTGTTGGCCGGTCGCTGGCATCCGCCCGTTTCCCTTTCATGTCGCCCTCCCGAGGGCCGTGTGTTCAGGGGTCTGACTCCAGGGGACCGCGCGGCTCTTTGTGACTCCAGACAAACGCTGTGTTAGCGAGCCAGCCGCCAGGCTCCCGTTCGCCTTTGTTTGGCTCGCTCCCCAGGGCCGCGTCGGATCGAGAGCTCACTTTACCGTGGCAGACACTCAGCAATGTTCTCTCTGCCCCCCCAGCACTCGGCCTGGCCGGATATCTGCAGCGCACAGGATCAACTGGGGCCCGGCTTGAACTGGGGTGACTTGCGTTCAGGTTTTTAAACAGGCCAGTGAACAAAATGACCATCGCTCACCAAGCCATTATAAAGTATAAAGTTCCCCCGTAGTATTCATGCGTTGTAATGCGTTTGTTTTTGTTTGTCACTGAAATCTGGTCTTGGGGTCGCGGTAATGCTTGTTATATGTCGTCATGTTTGCATTAGTAAGTAGCATGCATACGCACATATGCAGAAAATGACAATGTGCATGTTTGTGTGATTGTATGTGTGTGTGGGGCTGTCAGTCATTGTTCCTCTATCAACACGCAGCGATGTGTGTCAGTTTCACAGATCGTTTCCTGTAAAGTCCGGCTCCTTCCTTCCCGTCCGTCCTCCGTTGTCAGCTCCATGCGAGTGACAGCGAAGTGAAGGATCAGCATTGTGATGGATGTAGGACAGGCAGAACTCGACGGAGCTCAACACCCAGCCTTGGCGATTGTGCTCCTTATCGTCCGAAGCTAATGCTAATCGATGCGGTCTCTGGCAGTCTGAAAGTGGAGGCAATTTGTGCCAGTCTGCCTTTTTATTATTGTTATTTAATTTCTTTGACCAGAAATAGTTTTTTAGACCGAGTGGCAATGCAGTGATAATTAGTTATGCGGCGCAGACGCCTTTCTGCGCACACCTGCTGCTGCTGTGAAGAGGTGTCAAGTCGAGGGCTTGTTTTCTCCCTCGACGCGACCATCTGTTTTGTGTCTAGCGTCGGGCCCGGGGTTTAATAAGGCGTTCTTCCGCGTTCAAACCTCGTCCCTCCCTGCTATTAAAGCAGGGGCCTCGCAGAAGCCGACGGGTGTATCCGATCGCTGTTTATTTACACGCTCTGGCTGAGAAGGAGCGTATTTATTTACGTCGGAAGGCGGTGGCAGCACGTCGCCCGCTCTGCTGCGCGTTTCTGATTGATGGCGGTGCGCGTTGTCTTTAGTGATGAGCTCTGCATATCGCGCCGGGTTAGGAGGGTAATAATATATGGTAATATTTGAATTATGAGATTCAATTCACGGAATGCGACAGGGGACCCATTATCTCATCGTTGCGCAAGGTTGCCTGCCCCCTCCTCCAGATGATGTTCTGTGGTTAGTGTTAATAATTCACTGTGTAAAGATTTTTGCGTAAGACACTGCAGCAAAAGGAGACATTTTCTTTCTTGGTGGTGGGGGGGGTACTAGAAACTATAACTACAAAACCCCAAGAAAATAAACTAATAGTCTTAATTCCTTACTAATACAGGCTGTTGTCTGTGTTCTACAAAGGCTTGTGAGTGGTGTGGGTGGAGTAAACTCTTTTACTCATTCACTGCCAGAACAAGGACTCTAAATCCTCTACCTGATCTTCTGTCACTCACTCCCACGTACAGCAGAGGGAAGTGTGTGATTTAAATCCCAGCATGCCCTGGGGCTGTGGCAGCACCCAGCGCACAATCAGTCTTTACCATAATCTATTGATTACGTGCTCACGGATGAAATTGATAAAGGAAAGCGTGACAACGGGCGGAACGTGGGCCCAGGGTGTGAATGAAACTATGCCATGCTTGTGGGATGTTTTTTCCCCTGCGAGCATGTATTAGCCAAATAATGATTGGAGTAATTTGGAATACATAATGGGAATATCTATTACAAACCCCCAAAAAAGTAAACAATTATATGAAATGATCATTTTCTTTGTAGCAATTTGTAATGAGAGAGGCTAACTACGATATAAAAAGTGCAGTATCTTTGTTGAAAAAGATTAGTCTGTTATATGAATGACATTTTATACGGTTGTTTGTTTTGTTTTAGCCTTCAGAATCATAAAGACGAGTAGGCCGCCGAGATGAACCTTGCCAGATAACGCATGTTTACTTTAAAAGCTTATTAAATTAAGCTGAGAAAACATCGGCGTTGTGTGCGCTGTGCCTCAGGAAACGAGGAAACCAGTCATGAGATGTTCACTAATGCTTATCTGCCTTCCACACGGGGTGATAGCGGTGTTTTCCTAATCTTTCTGGTTATACAAAAAAGGGTCATAACATTTAATGATAAAAGGTGCTTTATAATAATAATAACCCCTCATTTATATAGCACTTTTCATCGCAGAGCGGTCTCAAAGTGCTTAACAGAAAAGCAAAACTGAAAACAAAGCAAAACTAAAATGTATTCAAATTGATATAATTTTAAAAACTGTATGTGTATGTATGTGTGTGCGTGCGCATATGCACGCCAAACTCAGCCATAAAATTTAGTGAATAAGTATGTTTTGAGTCTGGATTTAAAAACATTAGTGGAATCAGCCTCCCTAATAGAAATGGGGAGGCTATTCCATAGAAAAGGAGCTCTAAAATAAAAAGCCCTACCTCCAACCGTTTTTTTTGCCACGGGCAGGACAACTAATACTAATACTTTACTCATTTGTTAACTTAGTACAACCTTTTGTTGTTTCTATTTTGAAACAAACAGCTATAAACTACTCCAAATTCAAAAATATAAAAGAACGTAGTGTGTACTGGTGTGTGGCTACAGGTGCTGCTGTGTTGGCCCACCCCATCGCTGCCACATCCTCCCATCAGTAAGGGAGAGCGCACAGTAGTATTCACTTCCTCCAAAATGCGCGAGCAACCAGCCACCGCCACTGCAGAGCTGCAGAGTCACTCCACTGAAGAGCTCCACAGCGTAACGCAGCTGGCACGCGCAGACTGCTAACACCCAGTCAACCAGAGGGGGCGCTGTTATGCTATGAGCAGGGATGTGATTTTTCCTGATTATTCAGGAAATGCTGATTTTCTCGGTGCTAAATATCTCTGGCTATTTGGCTTTATTTGCTGAACATTCTCTCCTGCTATCAGCTGTCAAAGAGTGCAACATTTATTAATGTGTATGCTTATGACATACACATGTCCACAAGAATATCTGTGGTCTGAAAAGAAACATTTCCTGATTAACCAGGAAAAAAAATCACATCCCTGTATGAGTTGGAGAATACCCTACCGACCAACCCACCCTCCCTGAATGAACCGCGTCCCCGATAGGCAGCTCACACTCATATCGGACCAGCCAAAATACGGGTGCGTTAGACCGCTACGCTGCCCGCCAGCCCAGGTTGCTCTGCACACCAGCCCAGGTTGCTCTGCACACTGACGGCAAAGCCACGGCTCTGATTGCCGATGCACAGACGTCACACGGTCCCTCTTGCCAAAGGTACACTGTGCATTGATTAAAAAGGGCACTCAGGGCTGCTTTATGAGCGGAGCAGCCCCGGGGAACATGCTCCGTTAGAGCGTCTGCACCAGCCAGGCGTTCTGTAAACCGCCCTTGGGACAGTTTGGAAAACAGCTTCTGTGGGTTCATTGTCACTTACTTTTGCTTCCTCCTTAAGGTTTTGCTTGACACCACGTTGAGTGAAATTGTAATTGTTGTTTATTTAACCTGCCAGTGGTTTTTCAGAGAACTGCCCCTAGAAGCTAGTGCGATAATCATATTAGGCAATCATTTTTTGATGCTGCTGTCAGCCAGTGGAGGGAAAGGGCTCTGTGTGTTAGGAACGCGAATGAAATGTCCTGAAATTGCGTGTTCTTTTAAGTACTGTTTGGGAGAGCACCAAATTGTTATTTCTCCAGCTACACTGAGTCACAGTGTACGCGCACATCCAAAATCCTGTCAATGTTCTTCATTTGTTACATATGAACAGATTATGGAGCCACATTATTTTGACCTCAAATAACTGTTTTTTTTGCCTGACAATGATGTGAATTTACCACCCACTCAAAACCAATTTATTTACATTTTTTGGGTCAAGTGTACTTAATGTGACTGAGAAGCTGCTTGAATAAAGAATGAACTTAAAAAACCCATCATTTATAAAGACCAGCTGCAATTCACAGTAATCTTCATCTAGTTAAAGACAGACACTCAAGGAGTAGAACCAAAGACATGTGCATTCCATTAAGACCAAAATCAGAGAGGGGTTTCAGAGCAGGAAATGCATGGAATAACCTGACAAATGCTTTCACAACCATGTCAGTAAGTTATTTTAAGAAACTATTGTAATATGTTACTGAAAACTGTGCATATGAGAAAAATTGACTTCATTATCAATATAATATTTCTTTATTGTTATTTGTCTTATTAAAAAAAATTAATCATAATTTTTCTGATTCATTTTTAACTTGCTATTGTTGTTTATTTCAACTGTTATATTTTATTTTTAACTCTACTGTATGAATTATGTTGGTTGCTGTCGGACTGTTGGAAGATTAGCTGGATGCATATTTGTACAGCTGGATATTTTACTACGATATGGAAGATTGTGCTTCAGTTCTGACCACGCTTTGCCCTGATGAAAGGATTAAAGGTTGAAGCATGAGGCTTTGTCTTTACTAAAGGTGTTTTTTTTCCCCGTGTGTGTTGCAGGATAAGAAGGATTACCTGGACATCATCCACAGCTACACGGAGGTGCATGGCACGGTGCACGGGACCAGCACGGTCCACCTGCCCGCCTACGTCAGGAACCACGGCATCCTGAGCGGCAGGGACCTGCAGTTTCTGCTGAGGGAGACCAAGGTGAGCCTGGGGGTCATCACACACACACTGAACCTGGGGGTCATCACACACACACACACACTGAGCCTGGGGCTCATCACACACACACACACACACACACACACACACACACACACACACTGAGCCTAGGGTTCAACACACACACACACTGAGCCTGGGGTTCATCACACACACACTGAGCCTAGGGTTCATCATACACACACACACACACACACACACACACACTGAGCCTAGGGTTCATCCCACACGCACTGTAGGTACAGGTGAGCTTAGGGTTCATCACACACACACACAGTGTAGGTACAGGTGAGTTTAGGGGTCATCACACACACACACACACTGTAGGTACAGGTGAGTTTAGGGTTTATCACCCACACACACACACACTGTAGGTACAGGTGAGCTTAGGGTTTATCACACACACACACACACACACACACACTGTAGGTACAGGTGAGTTTAGGGGTCATCACACACACAGTGTAGGTACAGGTGAGGTTAGGGTTAGGGACTTTCAAGCAGTCAACAAGGCACATCCCACCTCTTCCACCAATGTGAATAAAAGAAGCAGTTAGCGGTGCCATTGCTCTTCCTGCGGCTGAGGCTTCTGGCCACAACTCAGTATGACATCACCACGCTGTCATGTGACTGCCCGCGCAGAGGGGGTGCCTGGGACCACTTGCATGCCCCTCCTCGCAGTGTGCTCAGCGGTCTCCTAGACAGCCACACACAGGAGGTCCGTGATGGAGGATGAGAATAAAATGGGCCCCCCAGCACCAGACTCCCTCTCTGTGCGCATGTGCACACCGGTTTCTTCTTCTGTTTAGTATTCCAGGTCTTATTGTTGTATTCGGTATCGTAGGTCTCGTTTAATGTTTGCTGGCTCGCCACGGAACTGAACGAGGGAATTCATCCAGTCTGTATACGTATGGCAAAATGCTTTAGGAGCAAAACTGCTCATCGTGGGGGTCATCATGAGGTCTGGAATAGCCACCAGGGGGCACTCTCCTCAATTCCTGTAAAGCTGGGATCAGTCATCAGAACAGCTGTGTGGAAGATAACAAGTTCAAATTCTAGGTCCGCCAAGCATTGTCTAAGTAAAGCATTTACCTGCATACAGATTGTTCCCGCTAATTGCTCTCCTGGGGCTTGCAGTGAGCGCGCAGACATGAAAATATAGAGGCTGAGCCAGGTAGATGCTAACAGGATGTCAGAGAGCTTTTTAAACAGAAAAACAACAAACCCCAAATGGATGCTAGGCTTGGCCTTGTTCAGCAGTCGCACAGTTCTGGGACTGGGAGCATGTCAGTGAACAAGACAGACCTGTTTGAGTTTCCCCTGCTGTTGCACACGTCGCCTAAAGGACACGGGGTTACTGCAGTATTCTATTGTCCTTGTTTGCTGTGAGGCCCCTGCTGTGCTAATAAGGGTGGTAGAATGTATGTAAATGGCACAGGTTCAAATGGAAATGGAAACTCCAGTGTTACGGGTCTCTATGGAGCTGGAGGGCTCAGAGGAATGCTGTCCCAGACTGGGCACACAGGTTTGGGGTTGGTGGTGGAATGGAGTTAACAGGTTTGGAGAGGTAGTGCTGCTGGTCTTAAGATGGACACCCAGCGGTGAAGGAGTACCAGTATGGTGTCCCAGAGAGGACACACAGAGCGGAGGGTGTACCAGTGGGCATCAGAGTGCTGGAGCAGCAGGGATCTGTGTGGCAGAAGAGCCCAGAGTCTGGAGAGGTTGTGCTCGCTGTACTAGAGAGACGTTAGCGCCAGAGTTGCGGTGCCAGGACAGGAGAACGGGGAGCGAGGCCGTGTCAGTCTGACAGCAGGGGTCCCCTGGGGGGAACAGGCGCTCAATGTCACCGGGTCAGCACCTGGCACCGCTCCAATCCCTCGTCCCGGTCCACAAGACGGCTGCCAGACCCTCCTCTCCTGGATGAGAGGAGCCAGGGGTGGGGGGATGGGGAGGATCTGACTCCTGCCCCCACCCGCTCTCTGACTGTCACACAGTGTGAGGGAGAGGGGGGTGAAGCAGAGCCTGGTCACGCTCGGCGCCACAGGAGAGCATGTCCTCCATGCGCACCGCTGCACTCGAGCGCTCACGGGCCGCCACAGGAAACCAGCCCTGTTCAATCATGGCCTCTTTTCAATGTCAACTATCCTCCCCTCCTCGTATTGCGAGCTCGCTGCCGTAATCCTGAGACCGACAGTGACAGAGCCGGAACTCGCCAAGCCGGCAACTGTAACTCCGGTACACATAGAGCCACTCATATATGCAGCGAGCTCATATCGGCTTCCCTCCCCCCTCCCTGGGGCGGACAGCCAATTGCCGCCCCCTAGTGGCACTCCCGGCCAGAGCCGAACTGTCGCGGCCGGTGGAATCGAACCCCGGTCACAGTGGGCAGCATGCGTGCCCAGCTCTCTTTTGACCAGCAAACAAGGCATCGTTGCCAGCACTAATTCTGAAGGGGGCAGTGGGTTGATATCCGGCCTCCTCTGTGTGACCCGGAGCCCACAGGAAGTCCTGTCAGAGGATCAGTTCCACCTGTGAACCAGGAAGCCATAGATCCAGTGATCCCTCGCTGTGATTGGACCCTCAGGGTCGATGAGGTCAGAGGGCACTGCCCCTGTCACCGGTCGACCTTCGCTCCTCAGGGTCAAAGTCATCCTTGTTCCTCACTGCGAGTAAAGCTGGCGTCCGCAATTTCTTTTTAATTTCTTTTTCTCTTTATTCCTCCTCTCGTATTCTCGACGCACGACGGGACCCGGTTCAAACGCCTCTGTTCAACGTTAACAGAAATACGGAGCGTTGAGCATTTTTATCACGGAAGCTGCCAGAGGGGGTCCCAGGCCCCCGAGAAATGAAATGAGAGAGTTTTCCGCCGCCTGCCGATGTTCACCTGTTGTGCTCACGCTGCCAGCGGACACACCTGTTCTGCCCCGCTGACAGGATGGTGAAACGTACCCCGTTTTGTCTCCTGTGGCACGGGAATTTGGCCCTCCTCGTAGGCTGTCCAGTTCGTCCGGCCGCCCCCTTTTGTCTGTTTTTTGCAATTCCATGCTCCTGCTAACAAACAAAAAACGTTAACAAAATGTTCCCACGGTAAAACTAAAGATAAGGCGTGTGGTGTTGGACCGACACCAGAGAGAGATGAATATGACACTTGGAAGAGCGCTGATATTGTCCTGATCTCCACAGTGTACCTTTTTGTCTTGAGTTTTGAATGCGTTAACATTGCCGTAGAGCTGAAGTAACGCTTGTGTCAGAGTGGAAAGCTGAGTGTTGTTTTACCGCCACACTTGCTTGTTGTGTTAAAGATCAACCTTTTTAAAAAAATTAAAAAAAAGAATTTTGTTTTCTTTATTGTAAAATTATATAAACAAGACAAAACAAAAATCAATGCCCACACAGAGTAGGAATCAAACATGGGTGGCTGCACCGTTGTTAGACTATAATAGTCTTTTTTTGTTTGTTTTTTGTTTTTTGTTTGTTTTTTCCCTTTTGACAGAGGTCTAGACAATAGACCACCATTTCAAGATATATATATATATATTTTTTTTTTTAAGCACCTCTGTCGAAAAGCATCTTTGGTGGAACGTAATACTGCAACAGTTAGATAGCCCAAACAAAATGTAATACAAGGTCAACACTTGCGGTAGATAGATGGATAGACAGATAGATGTTAACCAGTTAACTCTGTTAGTGCTTAAAGTTACAATCCAGAGTGTGACCTTATTTATGTTCTTCACAGCACCATGTTGTTGCCTTATTATTGTGTTTAAATGCTATAATTGTGGTCATTGCTAAACGTTTATACTTTAGATTGGAGTCACGCGCTGAAAAAACTTCACTGTTCATTGGGAGGGGATGACAGACCCTAAAGGCATGCACAACAACATTGCATAAATGTAACTTGTGTGCACTGTCCTTATCGCATGGTGTAAGAGGCACTGGTTAACATCCTTTTTGGGATGCCCACTAAAGACGATGCAGTCGGCTCTGGCACGGTCAGGATTAGAGAAACCCAGCGCTACAGCGGGACGAGCCGCCAAAGCTGGCCCCGTAAGAACACCCTTTTGTGCGCTGTTCCGTCCCGCGGGAGGCCTGTGTGAGCCGTACCTTTCTCCCGATTAAGGTCTGCAGTTGCTGGGGCACTGTGACACCTAATCCTGTTTGTTCCGTTCCTGTTTGTTCTCTTTGCTTGAGCGGTTTGGGCCGGAGTGAAGCAGTGGGCTCTCCGGCGCTCCTGCCCGCTGTCCTGCCTTCTGTCCTGTCCCAGCGTGAGGTCCGTCCGTCCTGGACGGGCAGCCATTCACAGTAGCGCTCCCACCCTCGACCCTTTGAAACCGAACAGGCCTATAAATAGCAGCTGTTTCTGGCCAGCTCCGACAGGCCACCGCTCTCCGCGAGGGCTCGCGAGCGGACCTCTGCTGCCACCTGCTGACGGGAGGCAGGTACCGCCTTGTCCGCGCGTCAGAAAACATCCACTTACATCCAAATCGATTAGATTAGAGCAGGGGTGTCAAACTTATTCCATCGAGGGCCGAGTGTGTGCAGGTTTCTGTTGTAACCAATGCACTACACCAGGTGATTTCAATTCGGTTCCCTCCTTAGTTGAAGAAGTGAGCTAATTTGTGAAATCACCTGGTGTAGTGCATTGGTTGCAACAAAAACCTGCACACACTCGGCCTTCGATGGAATGAGTTTGACACCTGTGGATTAGAGGAACCTTTTTTTAATCTATGAAGGAACGTCCTTTGCAGTGTACGCAACACATGGACAATTCAATTGGGTATGTTTTTCTGTCCCCTAGGCTCGGGGCCGAGAAACCACCTCAAGCCTAGGGGGGGTTCACATGGACAATCATTTAGCAGAAGCGCTAAATAAATAAATTAAAATTAAACAATTTAAAATAGAGTGCCGTAGTGCCATGCATGCGTTGTGTCTAAGTTATGGCCAATCGCATTAGGGGTGGAGAAGGAGCCCATTCAGCCAGTCACAGCAGAGCCTTTGTGAAGGCAAGACCCGTTTCAACAAGAGTGACCTTTTCTGTGACCCGGGAGCAAACTCGGGTGTTGGGACACAGTGTGTGTGCCCGCTGTTGTTCCAGCCATACGTCCAACCACTGAGTGGTACTAAGCTGATAATTGTTCTTAATTAGACACTTATAATGTCTATTGATTTACCCTCTTAAGGCCACACAATTTCAGAAATAGCTATGAATGCCACAAAGGATAGATGTCCCAGTTCACATCCCAGGACTTTTAATCAGTCAGATCAACTAATGCTCTCATTTTTTGTAATGTGCTATATGACAAACGATTCCTTTAGAATTTAGTTAAATGATTCATAAAGGATTTTACATTTTCATTTTTTAATCGATTCATTTATAGACCGGCAGGTGCAATCAGCGAGGTCCCAAGTTCCTGAAAGTCTGGGCATCTGGTGACTGAAACTAAACCGTTTGTGGAAGATGAACAGTTCAGCGACAGAGAAAATGTGAAAGAGCCAAACCTGCATTGTGCTAAAATA
>JAINUG010000195.1:260000-320000 GCA_029706075.1 Aldrovandia affinis | reverse complement strand
ATTTATTCATACATTGTCATTTATTCATAGCCCTGATTGGCTCAAAATGGGTGAATGCACTCAGCCCCGATTGGCTCAGAAGGATCACATGGGTGAATGCACTCAGCCCTGATTGGCTCAGAAGGATCACGTGGGTGACAGTCCTGGCCACCATGGCGATGAAACAGAGGGTGGTGCAGAGACAGGCCACGCAGAGCTGTGTATCCTGGTAGATCTCTACATGGGCACAGCGGGCTGTGCCTTTACAAGAGGCCTGATTTAAGACGAGGAGCAACACCACCATACCTGTGGAATGAAATGCAAGGTTTCCTTAGACTTGACACAGTTGCAGATATTCAAACAGTTGTTGGAGGAATGCACTTGTTTTCAAGCAACTGACTGAGCTTTTTCCTCCCCCTTATATTTTTATTTTCTTGTATTTTGTCCTTATTGTATTCCATATTGTTTGTTGTTGTTGTTTTTTGATACGCTTGTTAACAGGGTTCTCCTGTAAAAGAGACCTTGTCTCAGTGAGACCTTCCCTGTCAAAGTAAAGGTTAAATAAATAAAATAAAATATAAATCAGCACTTTGGCTGATTAGAAATCATCCTCCGCTATGCCACATGCCTTTGAGTGGCCCTGGAAGGCTGGGGGAGGGCACAAGAACACCTGACAGTGGCCAGCATGCAGGAGCTAATATATGCCCTTTAATATGTGCTGTTATAGCAGACGCCTTAATATACACCCTTTAATATATGCGACTTAGCAGACAATGAATGCATACATTTTCAGTATATGTGGTCCCATTGGGAATTGAACCCACAACCTAAGCGTTGCCAACGCCATGCTCTACCTACTGAGCCACACAGAACCATAGCTCCCACCTACTGAGCCACACAGAACCACAGCTGGGGGCAGCACCCCTGACCGGAGCGGCTGTGAATGCGCGTCTCATTGTGGTTTCACCGCAGCGCTGTGTTAGCGTGTCGCCAGCGGCCAGCCTTCAGGACAGGCGCATCATTAGCCCTGTGGGGCAGCCTGATCGCCTCGCTCACACGCTCGCCCACAGATGCGGTTTGTCCCCGCCGCGGGAGGCTGTGTGGCGAGAGAGCGCGCCCGAGCTCGGGTCTGTCTCGTTAGGAGCCGGTCTCTCTGCAGTGGCTGTCCCGCTCCTTCCCCATGCAGCGCAGCTCGCTCCACACCCAGCGCAGGATGCTGTCATTACCCGCGCTAGCGTTCACGTTTTGTGTCAAACGTAACCTCACACTGAGGACACCATATCGCCCACTCTCACAGCATCCGCTGCACAGGGCTCTGTTCCAGCTCTGTGAGCACAGACACACGGATCGGATACTGAGCATGAACCCTGAAAACAAGTTCTCTAAAACAGAGACGCAGTTGTGTAAACAAGATATTTCTCTCTATATAAGTTTTAAGAATTATGTGCAGTTTGAATCATTTTTTTTAAATGTGGTATATGAATGTTGAATGTGTTAGAGAGAAAGATGAGAGAATTGCACTAAATAGGAGGCGTGTTAGGGTTTTGATCGCTCAGTTTATCGGTGGATAGCCTGCCCTACGGCTTCACCCTCCCATTGAAATCCACTCTTAACGGTCCCGTCTGTGATATAATGCTATCCCATAATGAGAAGTTGCCGCAGTATACCTTGAGCACGCTATGCAGCATGCTGTCCATCTTGGGAGTTTGGGAGTGGAGATTTAACTGGCTGCGAGCCCAGAGCGAATGATGCTCCTCTGATACCGGGCAGCTGATCTTTGTCTCTTATCTCTAGCTGGCAAGAGCCCCCCCCCCCACATCGCCACTTCTGCGTTACAGTGCTGTCCACACACCTTGTTCTACTTTTTAGGCATCCAGGCACCGAATAAATTAAATCGCTGCCAAAGACGCTCCTAATAAAAGCACTGCTGTTACTATGCAGAGTTGTGATGTCACTTGGCGATGTGTGTGCCGGCTTCTCTCTGGTGTCTCATTACCCGTACAAGGGATCGACAATATTTCATTGTCGGTCCCTTTTGTATGTTTCATACAAAAATGCAGTGCTGTTAAAAGATTCATTGGTTTAGCTGATATGCTGTACATGCTTGCACATTGTCCATTTATGGATATTTTTTGGTACAAAAGGTAGTCTGCACTTTATTTAGTTCTATCTATCGTTTGTGGCTGTATCGGCCACCTAATGAACAATTAAATCAATTAAATAACCAAGTAACTTGGTTCTGGTTCCCATGCGAACCAATGTTTTGAAGGAGAAAGTGCCAGTTACTAGTTTTTTAAGAATACATAATGAGGAGAACGGGCCATTCGGCCCATCTAGGCTCGTCATGTCCTAATCTAAAGAGTATCTAGTACTATATCTAGCCTGGACTTGAATAGCCCAAGTGTTTCTGCCTCTACTACCCGACCTGGCAAGCTCTTCCAGGCATTGACAACTCTCTGTGTAAAGAAAAACTTCCGAATATCTGTGCGGAACTAATTTTCCACCTGTGGCCTCTTGTTCTGCTGACCCCACTTATCTTAAAAAATCTTTGGTTTTTCACTTTGTCAGTTTTGAGCTCTCACTCATAAAATAATATGAAGTTGGACCAAAGTCCTCCTTGGTGTGGAGTGTATGCACAGGGACATAGTTTTATTGGGAATAATTACTTTGTGTGAAGTACCTTGCTCAAGGGTATGACTGCAGTATCTGTGCTGGGAACCTGCAACACTTCATGATTACTACGGCATCACACTGCCCCGTGTGACCAGCGTACCCTTCTTCTGCCACCCAGAGCAGAGCAGCTGCCAGTCCTCCTCAGTCTGGGCGCGCTGTCGAGTTGTAATGGTTCCTGCTCGCCACTGGAGGGCAGCATTGGACTCTTAGTGTTCCCTGTCTTTGTCTAATTGTTTCATCGTCCTGAGTGGTTCCACCTGTGTCTTGTTTCACCTGATTGTCTTGAGTGTATTGTAGTCTTAATGATTTCACCTGTGCCTTGTTTTGTGCCCTTATTTAAGTGGTCTGTTTTCTTTGTTCTGTTCTCTGTCTTCAATGGTTTTTCCCCTGTGTTTGCTTGTCAGTGTTCCATTGTTACCATTCTGAGCTTTTGCCGTCCTACTCGTGTTTGTTTGTGTTAGGGTTTTGATCATTTATACTCGTGTTTATTTTCTCCCCATTTGTGAGTTTGTTCTCGTGTTTTCATTAGTCATGTCATTTACAATAAATCTTCAGTTTATTCAGCATCTGCCTCGTCTCTTCGTCTCTGCACTTGGGTCCCATCTCTCTGCCTCGTCTCGCGAGTAGAGCGAGTAGAGCGAGCGGGTGAGAGAAGGTAACGCTGACGCCTCTGCCTGCAGGACTTCTGCCACGGCCAGGTGATGTGGCCCCCGCTGAGCGCGCTGCAGTTGAAGCTGGCCGAGACGGGGAGGCCCTGCAAGCAGGTGTGCCAGGAGGAGCAGATGATCTGTGAGCCGTCCTTCTTCCAGCACCTCAACAAGGACAAGGACCTGGCCAAGTGAGTCACTGCACCGAGGTCACACTGGTAATCACTCTGTTACAGCACAGTAATGACACACTCACACTCTGTTACAGCACAGTAATGACACACACTCACACTGTTACAGCACAGTAATGACACACACACACACTCTGTTACAGCACAGTAATGACATGCATACTCACTCCGTTACAGCACAGTAATGACACACACACACACACACACACACACACTCTGTTACAGCACAGTAATGACCCACACACAGTCTGTTACAGCACAGTAATGACACACACACACACACTCTGTTACAGCACAGTAATGACACACACTGACTCTGTTACAACACAGTAATGACACACACACTGTTACAGCACAGTAATGACACACACTCACCCTGTTACAGCACAGTAATGACACACACACACACACACACACACACACACACACACACACACTCTGTTACAGCACAGTAATGACCCACACACAGTCTGTTACAGCACAGTAATGACACACACACACACTCTGTTACAGCACAGTAATGACACACACACACACTCTGTTACAGCACAGTAATGACACACTCTGTTACAGCACAGTAATGACACACACACACACACACACTCTGTTACAGCACAGTAATGACACACACTCACTCTGGTACAGCACAGTAATGACACACACACACACACTCTGTTACAGCACAGTAATGACACACACACTCTGGTACAGCACAGTAATGGCACACACACACACTCTGTTACAGCACAGTAATGACACACACACACTCTGTTACAGCACAGTAATGACACACTCACTGACATGCTCACACTAGTTTTTTTGCATTAAATACGTGTGTTCACCACAAAGCAGTATAGGCATCTAAAATAATGAAATGGTAAACATCCAGTGTGGTGACATGGTGGTTGCCCGCCCATTTAACAGTGCAGACCCCTTCATTTAGGTTTTAAGGTAGATGCAGAACGCAACATGACAGAAAAAAAGATAAGCGCTAAGCATTTACTCGCCATTGTTAGTAGGCTGTGAAATAGCAACCATTATAGCAGAAACATATTGGTCATTAGTGTTGAAATTAATATGAGACGCGTGTGTGTGACTCCTTTTTAATTGTGATTTAGTTGCTTCATAATACAAGTCCATTGTTTTGTCTACCTCCTGTATATATGTGCCTGCACAAGATTTGGTGCCTGTTCCCACCCAGTGATACTGGTCCCTTATATCTATGTAGTTACCCCTGGTAGCCACTAGAGGTCATGTCAACCCCTGCATACATTTCATCAACATTACATTAAATTACAACATTTAGTTTACGTTCTATCCAGAGCGAAAACACATTTCTTTACATACCATCCATTTATACTGCTGGATATTTTATGAAGCAATCCAGGTTCACATAATTTTAGCTCATATATAAAACGGCATTTCCCACCTAGTTCTATTCAACCTATATTAAACATAATTTAACCATTATGCTAACACTGCCACATCAATATAAACAAAACATAACATAATTCTATTCATACATTTAAAACATAATTTAACATAGTTCTATTCATATATATAAAACATAATTTAACATAATTCTATTCAAATATACAAAACATAATTTAACAGTTTGGCTCAAAAGAGCAAAACAGCAAGCTAACCGTTTGGGTGTAATTTGGTGGGATCACCACCACCGTGGTGCTAATGGTGTGGCTCCGTCTCGCTGCAGGTTCGGCGTGGAGTGCCTGACGGTGGAGTCGGCGAGCGACACGCTGGTGCCGGCGTACAACGAGGCGACGAAGCACTGCGTGTTCCAGTCCGACCTGCTGCTCTTCAGCTGCGCGGGCGCGCACGCCACCCTCAAACGCGTCTGCCCCTGTCGGGACTACATGAAGGGCCAGGTGGCGCTCTGCAAGGGCTGCCTATAGCGTCCGCCACGCCCCCCCCCCCTCCCAAACCTCCCCCTCCCCTCCTCAGAGCTCGGACAGCGCTGACGAGGCCCCCGGGCAACGCCGGGACGGGAGAGGGCCAGAGGGCATCGCCTTTATTTTGTGGTTTTTCCAGACGAGAAGCGTGGGATGCCTGCATTTCACAGCAGACCTGGTCTGAAGACCCGATGTGTCGCAGCTCCAGGGATCAGAGTGGTGGGGAATTGGTGTGGTGAAGGAGAGGACGACGTCTGTGGGATATTTTTTTGCTCGATTTTACAGCACCGATATGGACAAGTGTGCGTACTTTCACTGAGGCTTGGGCGAGAGTTTAAAAAAAGAAAAGAAAATAAGAGAGTTTAAAAAAGAAAAGAAAATAAAGAAATCAGCCTGAAATACTTGAATAGGTAGATGTGCCAGTACTCTCCACTGCCCCCCCCTTGTGGCCATCTCGAAAACTAGTCACCGCACCGTGGGACCAATCCGCCAGTTCACGTTCGGAACCAGACCCAGAACCAGAACCAGAACCGCTCCCCTGCTCGGTGGAACCAGACGCCCCAGAGCTGATGGCTCTCCCATTTGACAGTTTTATTATTATTTTATTATGATATTATTATTTTTTTCGATTTGTAGATTTGCACTAGTGTGTCATTTTCACAAGGTAAAGAGATGCCAGTGGGTGCGGGTGCGCCCCAGTTTGGTCATTACACTGTACATGTCCTGCCGTATGTAGCCAGCCACAGGTCTGACGAGGAGAGAGGCCGTCAGATCAACATGTATATTATAGAGTTTATTAGGGCAGCGCGCTCTCTCCTAATGCTGAAATCTGTACAAAAACATCATGATGTCGTCCCTGCACCAAGTGACCACGGAACATTTTGTGACCGCTGTGGCCGTATAACCCGCATGGTAACCCGTTGTCCTGAAAGCCGATTGGTTGGCATGGTCAGCAGCAGCCTTCTGCATTCACCCAATCACGGAACGGCAGGCCAAACGAGGCATTGTGGGAACGGGGATGCAGGTGCGCGATTCTTAAATTAAGACGAACTTTTGTTCCAAGTCCAGATTCATAATAAGAGTCGATGTGTGAATCCCGGTGCGATTGAATGCTGTGTAATGCAATGCCAAGGGGCTAGCTTTAGAACCGTCAACCAGCAGTTCTAAACAGGCCAATAGACAGACAGACAGACGTGGAGGGCGGGAGCTGAGTCTAAGAGAGTGTCATACAGGTGTCATGGCTTCCCCCGCCATGCATATCTTGAAAAAGGGTTTTCAATGTTTAAAAAATATATATATAAAGAAGAATTCAAAGTATGTATATATAGATATGTATCTATATTTATTTATATAAAGAAAGAAAAGGATATGGAAGTGCATACAGGCCTACACACACGTGTGGATGTATGTCACAATTCCTCCCAGAGCTGATTACAGCTCATTTAGACCCTGTTGATTGGCCACCATGATTCCTGTTTAAATTTGGATATTTTGAATGATCGCATTCATGGATTTTCAAGTTTGCCCGCCCGTGGGGGGAAGGAAGGTCTAAAAGAGTGTAACAATTGTGTGGAACGTGCACTATGTGTTTGTTGAAGCTGAACAAAGATGTTCTAGACACTGTATGTTATTCTTACGGGGTTTTTATTTTATTTTATTTTTAATTTATTTTGTACAAAGATCTTTATCACAGTTGGTTGGTGTCTGCTGAATGAAACAATAGTTTACTTTATTTTCTTTTTATTTATAGTTGGCCGTAAGGGCGATGAGAGTTTTATTTTAAAGTTATTTTTATTTAACGGAGATGAAAGTGTGTGTGTGAGTGGGTGCAGGGCAGGAGTTGTTTGTTCGGAGTAGACTGCCAGTCGTTACCTTTGAGGAGGGAGGTGGGTTATTGCCTTTCTGTGCATTTGAAAGAAATCTTGTGTGCCCAGCACTGAAAACAGCATTCAAATCAAGTGCCTGCCAGTGAGGGTTTCTGTGCACGTGAACAGGCAAATTAAAGACCGATTCAATCGAACCTGCAATGCACTTCAGCCTTAACTTTGAGTAAACATTTTTGGTTTTTTTTCCTTCTTTTTTTTTTTCTTTCTTTTTTTGCACAAAATCTTGTTGATATATTGTAGAAATATTGCTGAAAAAGACAAAAGCATGTTCTCCCATAGAAGGGGAAATGTACAGTAATGCTTTTGTCACTTGAGAGTTGAGGCTTTTTGAGTTCAGATTGAATCAAAAGCCTGAACTATTTTGGAAGTCTTGGTAGTCCATTGATCAGAACACTGATTTGTAGTTTTCAGAAACCGTTGCAGGAGATCCAGTCAGGGTGTGTGTGTGTGTGTGTGTGTGTGTGTGTGTGTGTGTGTGTGTGTGTGTGTGTGTGTGTGTGTGTGTGTGTGTGTGTGTGTGTGTGTGTGTGTGTGTGTGTGTGTGTGTGTGTGTGTGTGTGTGTGTGTGTGTGTGTGTGTGTGTGTGTGTGTGTGTGTGTGTGTGTGTGTGTGTGCGTGTGAGCATGTGTGTGAGCATGTGTGAGTGCGTGTGCGAGTGTGTGTTTGTGAATGTATGTATGTGTGTGTGTGTGCGTGTGCGTGTGTGTATGTGTGTGTGTGTGTGTGGGGGCTTGTTTCTGGTTCAGCGTGCACCATCATCACTGATGCACTGAAGCCATTGTGTAGTTTTCCGTGACTAGGCTGAGTAGGAGCACACGCTGTTTTAATTCTGCCGAATTCCAGCAAGAACATTGTTTATTTTACGAGCATTGTTTTGTGTTCTCAGTTCAGCTTACCATTTGATTTGCACATCTGTCAATGCAGACGAACTTGTCTGCCAGCCACTGTAAGTGGTGTTTAAGCTCTCGTGTGTTTAACATGGTATTACGTACACAATTACCTGTGTAATTGGAAATATAATTACAAATTACAAATGTCAAAAAGTGAGTTAGGAGTTGATATCAAATAGTTTGCAGTTAATGTATTTAAACCAGTTATCTGAATGATCATTGCCCTTGGCCCTTCCCCATATCATTCATATATATTTTTGCTCATTTGTAAACACAACAACGATCGCTAACCAAGCTAGCACGTACATGTACAAACACAGCTGTGATCTCCAACCAAACTAGTGTGTTCAAGTACAGGATGTGCCTTTTTTATGGTTTGTAAACTTTCTCATTTGATGGCTTCACAAGACTGTAGAACTTACCTTCTGGGTGAAGTTTGCCTAAATTTAAGCTAAAGGGTAAGATGTTTTGGAACAGTTATGATTACTGACCCGTCTCTAATGCTAATATGAGGCGTTTGCAGCTGAGGTTCAGTGGGTTCAACATCATAACATATCTTCATGTTTCGTGTTCATCTTGCTTTCTGTCAAAACTCAGAACTGTCTTCACCTCTTTGTTTGGCTCAGGTTTTTACAGCGCTCGCTGTTAGTCAAAGTGCTCTAATCTAGTGTAGTCTAAACTAGTTATTGTGGGTTAACATTTGAAAAGTGTTGTGGGATCTTCAGCACCAAAAGAAATAAACAGTCACATTTGTTTATTTGGATTTAAATGAATATTTACCTGTCGCCTGATTTACAGCTGATGGATTTTTTTTTCTGAACTGTAGGAGAATGCTTCACTGAAAAGTTGTATCACAAATTTCTATATGTTTATTTTATTTTATTTAAATTATCAGTGTTCTCTCACAGAACCTTTTTGGTAACAGACGAGCATTTTTATGGGTTTTTTTATGTTTTATTTTGGAGGTGTAGTAACTTGCATCTGTGCAAAAAGAAAGGAGAAAGAGGCAGAAAAGACGAGATTTGTTTTCACTGTTTTTGATGAATAAGCAGGATAAAACTTTATTTTTCAATAAACCTTTTTTCTGTGACAAAGTCGTCTCCCTGTCCCCTTGGTGCTCTATATAAATATACATTGTGTACACATCATAAACAGTAGTACCACTGCAATATCTACATTCACACATTACAGTCTGTACACACAAGGGTGCACTTCATATCACACACCTATATTGTACAGAACTTCCACTGAGTCCATCATTGTGCTCTGTGTGTGTGTCTGTGTGTGTGTGTGTGTGTGTGTGTGTGTGTGTGTGTGTGTGTGTGTATGGTATTTGCTGTGTGTTGATGCAGTCTATAGCAGGTTCATAGGGGGAAGAGCCTGCACGGTCCGGCTCAAAGTGTTGTAGCGGTCAGCCCATGCAAAGCTGAACCATGGCCTGGGTTCAGGCTCGTGAAGCTTTAAAATGCTCATGACACTTGCAGGCTTGCAGAAGCAGTTATTGCATTGGCACATTGGGCATACAAGTCCATACCATGACGTCCTTTGTGTGCGCGCATGTGTGTGTGTGTGTGTGCGTGTGTGTGTGTGTGTGTGTGTGTGTGTGTGTGTGTGTGGTGTGTTTGCTCTGCCTTTTGCTACTTGTATTCAGTGTTACAGACAGCGAACACATGCCAGCATGTTCAACAGTACCGAAGAGAAAGGCTGGCAGTGTGAGAATACCTTTAGCCTCACATTTCTGAGATATAAGGAGCCTCACAGCTTGCTCCTGGGGGTTAAATAGACACCTTCTATCACTATGGCTTGGATATCGAAGACTGGTTCTTTAAATCAAGCTCTTTAGGAATAAAAATTCAACAACAAAAAACTTGAAGTTAAAAGAAAAATGAAGTGCAATATTATCAGGACGTGTCTGTACACACAATAATAGTACTGGTCTCTCAACTATTACAGTGAATCTAGTGACACTTCATCACAGTAATGCTGACAGCTATGGTACATTCATTCTACCAACACTAATGTGCACGCGTGTCCCAAAATGTCACTCATTTATAGCATACGTCAAACACACACCAGCAGATAGGAACTATAAATGATTTATCGGTACTTACACTGACATTAATCTTTTGGTGGATTTTCTTAATAAATGTCCCTCAAATATGAATGATGTTTGAATGAAACTGACTCACTTCAACCACTCCAAGGATTACTGTCTGTAGTGGAAAGGCTCTGTTTTCTGTGTGCTGAATATAAGGCTCATACTCCTCAGCCCAAAACTTTGGGCCTGGATTCCTCAGTGTGCAAGTTTGTGTGCTCATTGGGGTGGAATGCAAGCCAGGGCTGGTGTGTGACCAGGAAAAGTGACCACACTTCTAGAACTTTCCATAGTCCTGTACAATCCGTTCCTGCCACCATCACAGACATGACTTTTGAAAGGTTGCCTGGAAACAACGGGGACATGGAGGGAGGTGGGGGCTACGATTCCTTGTGCTATTGGTGCGCTGAAAAGACGAGTTGTCAACAGATCACATTCGCGTGTTTCCTGGCAGCAATGAAAACATGTTTTTTGTTTTTTTTTTTTTACAGTACTTGCAACTCTCACTCCACTGAGTAAATTGTCTACACGGCATAGTTCTACGACTGAAGGTTACAGGAATATCTACCACTTTGGGAGAAGAAAAAACACCAACTCAGAACCTCAATCGAAGAATAACAACAATATTCACCTGTGAGGCCATTGCTATCGTTTGCTTAATTTCACGGGCAATGCCCATATAAACATATTTCCTAGACTATATGTACAATAATTACTGAATATATATATACACAAGGTGCTGGCATCACATTCAGAATTAATATATGTATGAATGGTACATTAACAGTGGAAAAGAAACCCCATAAAACATTTAAAAACGTTAAAGGAAGTACTACCCGCGATTGCATTTCACCGAACGGTCTATGAACAGAACCTCCTCGAGGGAAATTCCACCCCAAAGTGAAAGAGGAGGGAGAGGCTGTTTCTCACACCAGGGGAAGAAAACATATCGACCTTTTTCATTGTGTGGCCGGACTCCCCTTTAGCTGTGGAGGCATGCTTCACCCACAGTTTCATTTTCAAGTTGAGTTTCGCCACAAGAGAAAATGAAATGCTGCCTGAAATGCCTCAATTTCTTTTACATTCGAATTTCAGTTGATTCTAATGTGTTGCTTTGCATACAGTGTGTTTTCCCATTAGACTAACTCCTTGACAAAGGAGGCCTTTAACAAAAAATATATACCTTATACCTAGGCTTTGGCCAAATGCCAATGGCGACGATTGGCCAACAGAAGCTGAGACATTTGATTTTCTTAATGGATCCCTCACGTTACAATGTAAGTTTACTTTTCTTCAGGTCAAATCAGGTCAGATACATCAAATTAAGGAATTAAGATCTTTCTCATCGCCCTTGAAATCCGGCCAGTGTGCTTGTCTCAAACAGCTGCGAAATACTGTGCTTTCAAATGCCTGATCTTCCCTTGGCAGACTTGAGTCAAGTTTCTTTAAGGTTTGCCAGAGGTGCGATAATATAATATCCCATATCGGTGTGCTAAATGTGTTGACATTGTAAACATATGATCCTTGTTTCTACGTCTCAAGGCACCACAAAGAACTGGAAACACAATTCTATTTTTATATTATTATATATATATATATATATATTATTTTTATATTGGAACCAAAGTTAACACAATGTAATTCAACTATAACAGAGTTTAGAGCAAAAACAATAAAGTGAAATCTCAAGACCCCTGAATAGGTTGCTCTTAATGGAGGTTTTGGAATGATTTGTGCTTTGCTCTGAAACAAAAAAATAGGTCAACTGCTATTTTCAATATCTTTTTTTCTTTCTTAAAAAGGCCAAGGTCTCTAACCCTAGCCCTAACCCTAACCCTCCCTAATTTCTCTATTTTCCTGACTGCTAAATGGACATCCAGTCGTTCCTCCTAACAGTTTGTGCTTCTTTCCCATGGTCGTGTGGTAAGGCCTTTGGGCCTTTTGTCTTAAACCCAGGCGATGATGTCACCCTGATTCAGAGCTCAAGACCCAGGTAGATCAGCAGACCTGTCCGAAACTCTGTAACCCACTGTGCCTCTTCACACTGCTCTACATCGTTAACCGTAATGATCTCTACAGACATACAGTGAGCTACTGTTCATTGAGAGGGGGCATTTGGTACATGAGCATGGTCTGGCTGCTGTAATGGACCTCCATCCTAGCTAATGCCCTGTGAACGATCTAACTCATTGGTTATGTTTTTCACAGTGGGCACACTTTTAAAACCATACAAAACAAGAAATCCAGTGACACTTACAATTAGGAAGAAGGTAAAATGAGCTGAGATTTTTCAGGAAACAGAAAACATCAAAAGCAACAAAAACAACAAATGATCATAAATCACAGGATAGATTCAACAGTTTGGTGGCCTTTTGCAGATTCACAACACACACCCCTCCTCCTCCACCAGACTCCATCAACTTCTTCACAGCAGGTCAGGTGACCGGTGAGGCTCCGCCTCTTTCCCTCCTCCGGGGTGCGTTGCCGTGAGCGACACAGAAGGGGTCGGAGATGCAGACAGAAGGAGGGACGGCACAAAAAATGAGAGGTTTGCGTTGAATTAAAATACCACTGGCACCGTAAGGTCTGTGTTTATCCTCTGAGTCTCTTTCCAGGTGTGTACCCCAGGGGGCGGAGCTTGGACAGGGCCCCGCCCCTCCAAGCGCCCCCCCCCGCTCCAGCGTTGGGGCGCGCGCTCTCTCACTCGAACCTCTCGTAGTTCCTCGTCTGTCTCACCCGGGGAACCATGTCGATCAGCAGCCTGCGACACAGGGAGGGAGGAAGCACGGCTTGTTGCGCGGACAATACATCTCGCATTGCAATTACGATGTCTCACAGACAGAGGGCGCCATTTCCGCCGGGCGATCTTACAGCCTTGCGAACGGGGCTCTTCAGCCTGCGCTGCCTAACCAGCGCACCCCAGGGGATCCCTGTGGCAGTGCCTTAAAAGAGCGGCGTTAAAAAAACAACAACTTTAGAGCGGGCCCCAGGGGAACAGTTACCAAGGTGGCAGGCTGTGGGCGTAATGGAATTTTCCACACATGGGGGGTCTGGTGGCCCATCGAGAGGAACCTATTTATATCAGAGCTGTGGAGATGGAGAGGAAATGTTTCCACCAGCAGCTCTGTCTCTGTGTGTGTGTGTGTGTGTGTGTGAGTGTGTGTGTGTGTGTGTGTGTGTGTTAAAGGTGCTGCTGTGTTTGTGTGTGTGTGTGTGTGTGTGTGTGTGTGTGTTAAAGGTGCTGGTGGGGTGTGTGTGTGTTAAAGGTGCTGCTGTGTTTGTGTGTGTGTGTGTGTGTGTGTGTGTTAAAGGTGCTGGTGGTGTGTGTGTGTGTGTGTGTGTGCGTGTGTGTGTGTGTGTGTGTGTGTGTGTGTGTGTGTGTGTGTGTGTGTGTGGAGCACACACTCACTTCACTCCGTACGCCATGATGATGAGTCCGATCAGAACCCCGATGGTCCCGTCCAGGTACCAGACGGCCGGATGGTTCCGGAACACCTCGGCGCTGATGAGGATGGAGAACCCCATGATGCCGCCCACCAGGGAGTTGAACGCTGCAGACAGCAGGATGAGCGATGGGTGAGATGAGCAGAGGACGCTCGGTCAGAGGGACATGGGTTCAAATCCCCCCCCCCCACTGTGGCAATGTAAGGGTGACCTTGTGCAAGGTCATCTGCAGCCCCAAATATTCCACTCATGGGGTGGGTGGGTCTTCACTTAATGTGAATGGCAGTGGAATGGTGGATTTGGTAGATGGACAATCATTAGCACACAGTGGAATACACAGTTCATTTGTGTATTTACTGGCCAGAGAATATACCCTGTACTATTGTTGCTGTACCTACAGTCAACAATTCTCCATCAGAAGGTACAGGTAACTTCCAAAATAAAGGAAACATGAACATAGTGTCCTATTGGAGGGATGCAGCCCCATTCTTCCACAAGAAATTGCATCATGTGGTGTTTTGTTGATGGTGGTGGTAAACGCTGTCTCAGGTGCCGCTACAGAATCTCCCATAAGTGGGTTGAGATCTGGTGACTGAGACGGCCATGGCAAATGGTTTACATCGTTTTTATGCTCATCAAACCATACAGGGACCTCTCCTGGAAGAGACCACTCCCATCAGGGTAGAAATGCTTCACCACAGGGTGAAGGCAATCACTCAGAATGGCTTTGTATTTATTGGTGTTTACCTTGCCCTCTAATGAGTTGAGTGGACCTAAACCATGCCAGCAAAATACACTCCACACCATAACAGAGCCACCAGAAACTCAAGTGTTTCCTTCATTTTGGCAGTTACCTGTATTTTGCAATATTACAGAACAGGAATAAGATCTGACCTGTTTTACGCTACTGTGGGTAATTCATTCTGAGCTAAAAAGAGACTTTCCTAAATCTTCCACTGTACAGCAACGGCTTCAATTTCAAACAAAAAAGTCCTTGGTTTAACGATCTGCCGTAACGTACATTTAAATCTGGCCCAGGAGCAGCCGGAGAGAAGCTTTCCTCTTCCTGAACTCTGAAACGGTTTAAACTTGCATCGAGCCGCACTCCACACAACCTAAATTATCTCACAATGTAAATAATCTCCTTTGAACAGAAAGTGGGCGGTTTAATTGCAAAGGTGTTAGCATCTTCATGTATAATTCTTTTTATCCGCAAATTGGTTCTTCTTCCAGCGTGATGCAGAGGGCTTTAAGCACTGTTTGAACCCGACTCAGCTCCCAGTCTGTGCTTTCAGATCCTGCTGTCTGTTTAAACCTTGTTTCTCACCAATTATAGCTCCGTTTGGCTGACAGAAGAGGGTATCAATTGAACAGTCTGTGGTGGTATGTGTTCAAAGGCAAACGACAGCTGGTGAGGAAAGTAGAACAGCCCTGATTCAGGGATCGATGACATCCCAAATCCCCTTTCAAAATTGGCGGTCACCCAATTTAAAATAAAATGTTTAAAACTCCGGTTGTGTAGCGGTCTAACACACTCGTTTACGAGGGTGAGCCGCCTATCACGGTCGTGGTTTGAAACCCGACTTTGCCAGACCGGCACTGGCGTTTGTGTGGGGAGGGCAAATCGAAATAAATAGAGGGTATAATTGGGCACTAAATTGGGAGAAAAACTGGAAAAAATCAGGGTTGTGAATGAATTTGCATGTTCAAAGTGTATTTTGCTATTTAAGATAAATAACCCCCCTTTTCCCCAGTATGTGAACATATTGTCACTACATAGAATATCTTTGCATGAAACCTCCAAGAAACCCAACCATTCACAAGAGTCTTGTTTTCCAGTGTTGAGTAAATGTGACCCTTGGGTAAATGAGGGATACACAGGGATATTGAAAGCAGGTGCTTACACACAGGTGTGGAGCCTGAGTTAATTAAGCAATTAACATCCCATCATGCTTAGGGTCATGTATATAAATGTTGGGCAGGCCCAGTTGCCCATTATTTTGTCTACCACGGCTAGAAGAACAGATCTCAGTGACTTTGAAAGAGAGGTGATTGTTGGGGCACGTTTGGCAGGAGCTTGAGTTACAAAGCCTGCTCAACTTGCTGATGTTTTATGAGGAACAGTGGCAACGGTGATGTTGGCAGGGAAGTCTGAGGGAAAGACATCATCAACTAGTGGCAACTGTGGTCGAAAGCGCACACTCCTCGACCATGATGTCCGTGCATTGGTTCAAGATGCAAGGCAAAACAGGCAGCGACTCTGATTCAGTTGACTGCAAATATCAATCGAGGGTGTGAGCAGGCAGTTTCACCAAGTACAGACTGTCAAGGGATACTGTGGTCAGGTTGCAGTGCATAAGCCCCTTATTACACCTAAAAATGCACGTTTGTGAGGAAAGTGGTGCAAAGAACACAGGCAGTGCACCCAGCACGGAAAAAGGCCACATGGTCAGATGAGTGACCTTTTCCACTGCTCAGTCTACTGAGTAGTGGAAAAGGTCACATGGTCAGTGAGTCACCCGCCTCAAAGAAACAGACAGTGCATGTGTGGCGCACGCCAAAAGAAACCTTCAGGCCCGTCTGCTTGTTTCCCACAGTGAAGGGCTCTGGTGTGGGGTGCATATCCATTTTATAAATAAATATATAAAACTGTGTGTCTGTTTCTCTCCTCGTCTTTGTTATCTCTCTCTCCCCCCCCCACTCTCTGTATGTCATTCTCTCAAACGGATCCATTTTAATCGAGGGATGTTTTTCGTTTGTACATCTCTCTCCCCCGTGTTACCGGTCAGCCTCTGTAACCCACGCACACAGTCTGTGCCTCAGACTTAATGAAAGCCTCTCCGTTCACAGTGCCTGCGGTGACAGCTTTGGATAATTTAACATCCCCCACCCCCACCCCTCAGACTCATGAGGGCCACCAGGGGTTGAGGCGTGTGAAAGTGCGGGGGTCCGCACCGTGAAGCCAGGCCCCTGTTTCTCCTCCTCACTCATTACCATCGCCAGCCTCCGCCGAGAGCTCCCCGGGGAAATAAAGCCGCCTTTTAAAGAAAGCTACAAAGCATTATTGGATTGTCTGAGAGGGAAAATCTGATTGGCTGACCCCGAGTGGTAATGAAATCTGATTGGCTCAGAGCCTGCGTGTGTGCGCGAATACAGCGCAGCTGAGCACGCGTGCGTGTAACCTCAAGCGCTGTGTTTATTACAGTGTTTTTTTCCCCTCCCCTTGTAGATTGTTATTATCATTTCTCATTTCTCCCTCCTCCCTTCCCCTTTGTTGCGCTGCTGTCGCGCGGTGCTGTCGCCGGCCAGCGGGTGGGCTGACCCTCGCGCTCTCTTACCGTCGGTGATGAGGGCCCTGCTGGTCAGAACCCTGCCCAGCATGAACTTGATCACGGCCAGTATGATGCACACAACGCCACTCACGATGGCCACGCTGAACAGGAAGTCATCCTGAGAGAGAGAGAGAGAGGGAGAGAGGGAGAGAGAGAGAGAGAGAGGGAGGGAGAGGGAGAGGGAGAGGGAGAGGGAAGAGAGGGAGAGGGAGAAAGAGCATTTTAACTCAATGGTGAATAAACTGAAAGATAAGGCACGATAATGGGGCTTTCAAGGGCATAAAAACAACCAGCCAACTCTCAATCAAACTAAAATACGTCTCAAGATATTTAAATACGTGTGCTCCCCCAGTCCACTCACAGAACGCCATGCATGTGGAGCGCTCTCACTGAGCTGCCTGAGAACCGCAGTCTCTCTCCCCACCAAGAGCCAAACACACTACTTCACAACAACTATCAAAAACTACATATAGAGCTCCTGGTATATTTAAAATGGTATGCAAGTGTAGTACTACTTCAGTAGCTGTATTGAAATTGTTAGAAGTATTTTGCAGTAGTAGTAGTCAAGGGATAACAGAAATGTTCTTTTAAAATTATACCTATAAGTATTATACCTGTACATTTCAGTATTATACCTGAACAGGACTACAGCACCTATGCACTACTACGGTATCCTTATTCCTGTACACTACATTACAGCTATATCTGCACACTACAGTATCATTATACCTGTACATTACATTATTATTATTATTATACCTGTACACTGCAGTATCCTTATTCCTGAGGAGGAGCGAGAGAGAGGAGAGAGAGAGAGAGAGAGAGAGAGAGAGAGAGAGAGAGAGAGAGAGAGAGAGAGAGAGAGAGAGAGTGGACCCTGCCTCAGCTGCATCATTAATATTGCATAAATGGCCGTGTGGAATTCTCTTCTGCGCATAAGAACCACGTCTCCACGGTTACGGGCTTCAATCGGGCCGGCAAGAGGCAGAAAAGATCATTCTGTCCTTTAACCCCACGGACAGATTCAGCTTTCATATATTTTTTGTGAGGTTATGTCAGCGTATAAGATCCTCATGGTTTAATCACATGCCACAGTGGGGGCTAAATATGGACGTTTGTTTTATAGATATTAACACTGACATGCCGACTTCTGCAATTCCTGCTTTCGATATGAAATGGTTCAGCAGCATTCTAGCACCTGAGAAGCATGGAGCGGGCTTTCACTTCTGCACTGTGCATCCTGACGATAGGAGCTGGATTGCAGCAAATCTTTTCTTCTATGGTTTTGGTTCCTTAATGGCTTCCTGTCTGCAGTCTGGCTTGCTTTCAGAATTCAGATGCTCTTGGTATTCAAACACATGCTGACTGCCGACCGTAGACCGACACACCGCTGGTGGTGGCGCCACCCAGAGGGGAAAGAGGGATTGGGTCAGGCCGTGTCTCGTCACTCACCAGCGACCCCCCACCCGGCTGGCCAATCGGGCGCCCCAAGGTCTGCCGGTATAAACCTGCGCACCAAAATGCTTTCCCCCGACTCGTGTCTCTGCGAGCTTAGCTTGCAGACTGTGGTGTGAGAGGAAGCGGCGGCTAACATCACGCTTCGGAGAAGAACACGCGCTGGTCTAGACTCTCTCTCATTTACACAGCGGAGGTCGCAGCGAGCACAGTTTAGAGTACAGCTGGGCATTCCAAATTGGGAGAAAAATGAAAGAATATAGAAAGCTTTCGTTCAAAGTCTAAAAAGTGTGACACGTGGAGACGTCTCTACCTTCCGCAGAGTTAGGGATCCAGGTTTAGGGTTGAGGACAGAAGGAGTCAGGAGCACTGGGATTTAAAAATAAATGAAATCCCTGCAGTGTGGAGGCGGGGGTATTGACAGCATGGATTAGGAAGGGGACATGGCGTCTCGCCCTCTGCATTGACCGTCTCCTCCCATCGCTGAGAGCAGAGGGGCTGATGGGGGATTGAAGTTCTTTGTGAGTCGTTTAGGGTCAGAAAGAGACTGCTCCCCACCACCTCTGCACTTCATTAGCAGTCTCGTTCATGTCAGTGTGGGGTGTTGGGAGGACTGGTCATCTCTCTGTGCACACAACTCGATAAAGTACCGCAACACACAAACACACACACACACACGCAACCCAATAAAGAACCCCAACACACACACACACAACTCAATAAAGTACCGCAACACACAAACACACACACACACACACAACCCAATAAAGAACCCCAACACACACACACACAACTCGATAAAGTACCGCAACACAGAAACACACACAACCCAATAAAGAACCTCAACACACACACACACACAGAACCCAATAAAGTACCCCAACACACACACACACACAACTCGATAAAGTACCGCAACACACCCCTCCCCCACACACAGCCTGATAAAGTATGCCAACACACACTAACAAGAGACAGGGGAGGGCGCCAGGGCTGGGCTCAATCCTGTTTCAATTCAGTCAATTCAGGAAATGAATTGAAATTCTATGAATGAACTTGAAAATAAATGCTCATAAAGTCCCATGAGGATTTTTCAATAAATGAATAGAATTTGGATTCATTTCCTGAATTGAGCTGACCCTATGAGAGATCACATGATGCTCAGCCACACACCCGTCTGGTAAACAGGGTGAGTGCAGCTCTCTGCTCAGTGAGCTCCTGTCATGCTAGCAGCGCTCGAATGTCTCTCCTTTACCACAGGGGCTATCGCAGGAGGTGGAGAGAGCAAAGCTGACGACGCTGGACAAACTTAACGCTTCTATTCGAGATACAATGCCGCAAATTCGCAAATCGGAAATCAAATTCACAAATGAAATGGCTGATAGATAAGGTTCTTTATTTGCCATGTTACACTCAGTGTAATTGGAATGTATTTTTCTGCATACCTCTCCTAGATGCACACACACCATCAGAGAGGTCCGAGCGCAGGGTCAGCCATAGTACAGCACCCCTGGAGCAGTTTAGGGGTTCAGTGCCTTGCTCAAGGGCACTTCAGAAGTGAACTGGCATCCCTCCGGTTTCCGGTTCCGGTTTTTTCCTTTTGCCTTTCTGGGATTTGAACCAGCAACCCTCCGCTTGCCAGCCCGTGTCGCTAACACCTGAGCCACTGCCGCCCAGGCAGGAAGGAGGTGACGATCTCATACTGTGCGATAATGTGTGGGAGCAAACCGGAACAAGCCCGTTTGAAATGATCCACTTACAGGAAGGAATCGCTGTGAGGATGCAGCCAGTGTTACAGGGGTGGGTTTTGTCCGACAGGAATGTGTTTTTCTTTGAAACAGAGGGATTAGTCATGTTTGGGTTGGTTTTTCTTTTCTTGCTGGGGTGGGTGAATCCGAAGCAGAGTGTGGCGGGTCTGTGTGGCGCTGTTACAACACGGTGAAATGATTGACCAGGTGTGACAGGTATTAGTTAAGGTCATGTGACTGTCACGCCAGGATATAAATCTGTCCTCTCATGCAGCAGGTATCCACGGCTTTAAGGTGAAGACGCTTTGCATTTGTTCTCCTGTGGAAATTAAACTCAAATCATAAGCAGATGTAATGACCCCATACACACACAGACTCAAGGGGTCATTGAAGGCTCTCTGATGTTTCCATCATTTCATACTGTACGGACGCCTTGCAAAATAAAAACATATTATTTATTGAATGCCTGAATGTTTGGGTTTAATCTAACTGAAATGCTATTTTTTTCAAAAATGTTTTAACTTTTACTTTTGCTTTTCCTTTAACGATGAGGCTAGTAGCACCTGCTTACAGAGAGACTTCAGGCAGCTCAGGTAGGCAAATTCAAATCAAATCTCTGCAATTGCATGATGAGGAATAAAGAGCAGCTATAGAAAACAGTGTGTGACAATATTTCACAGTGAAAGAGGGTGATTTGACTGAAGTGCCATATCCAGTAATATGCATCGCAGGATTACCTTGTGATAGAAGTGAGGAGATAAAACACAAATTTGCTGTTAGTAAAATATCTGCATCTAAAACAGGTTGGAGGTTCGCGAGCAGGGCTGCCAGCCCACCCATCTCACACACTCTCACTACTCTGGTGTCCTGCGCATTTTAATTCAGCTGTTTCTCTGTCAGAACCCGAGACGGGACGAACAACAACTGCAAACTCAAGCCCGTCGCTTGAGGCTGAACTAAACAAATGCAACTTAACAAAGCTGAATTTGAAAACCACAGGGGACAAAGCTCATGCTGAATTAATTTGTGTATCTAATGGTGAGATGACGGTCATTGATATGCGGGATTGCTGTTTGAATAGTCTGCGTAACTATTACAACGGCTAGAACCAACCACGGTTCAAATTCCCATCCCGCCATTATTTACTCTGACAATTGTTTCCTGACATGTACAAGGCCAGAAGCAGCATTGCCTCGCCTGTTTTATTGTTCATACAATGTTCTTGCTCTGCTTTGTTTGTTGATGTCTTTCCCTAATTGGATTTTTACGGAATACAGTGACGTGAATTGTATTGACTTCATTTGTACAGTGCCTTGAGTTTAAACGGCTACAAGATTAAATGATTTACAATAAAGGTTGACAAACTCACACATTTACATGGGGAGTGTACATGTGAGCGCACTTCATGGTTTTTAACGTCCGTAAGCAACTTAACATTCGATAGTGATTGATGACCGCAATCCCAGTTTTATCAATCCCAGTTACACAGGCGACACACATCACTTGTCTGTTGTTACTGGGGAATAATGAGAAAGTGGAAAACTCCATTAAGTGAGTGCCACTCACTGATGCCACACAGTGCAGCTAACATATGAAAGCCATGTTGGGATGTTGGGAGATTCTAGCATCGGATGCTTTGCACAAACATTCCAATTGTGCATAAATCCCACTTCAGGCGCTCCTACACATTTGATGTTTGCATTTATAGAATGACTAATACTGCACTTAGTTAAAAAAAAAAATGTTTTTAAGATTTTGTTTCAGATTTTTCCCAATTTAGTAGCCAATTACATGTCAATCTCTTTTCATGTCAATCCCCCCCTCGTATTGTGAGTTCACTGCCGTAGCCTTGAGACAAAGGCGATGTATTGCCTCCTCTGAGCCGGCACTCACCAAGCCGTCGACCGTAACTCCAGTACACAGAGCCACTCCTATACACAGCAAACTCATATCGGCTTCCCTCCCCCTCCCTGGGGCGGACAGCCAATTGCCGCCCCCTAGTGGCACTCCCGGCCAGAGCTGACTCTGGCGACGGCTGGTGGAATCTAACCCCAGTTGCAGTGGCCAGCGTCAAACGCTGTAACCGCTAGACCACCCGGGAGGCCCTTAGTTTGGTTTTTAAGAGAATAATATTTGGTCCTAAATTTGATATTTAAAATCTTTAAAAAATACATTGGCTCATCTCCACTTTGGGCTATTTACTATCATTTTGTTTACCATCGCTGTTTAATTATGGGGTGCTACAAAGCGTTCAGACATAATACACACAGCTAAAGCACAGCTACTCTGAATTCAAATAACCCCCGTTCACTAACACTGTCTTTATCTTTCTAAGCTCAATTAATGTGCAGAAACTAGTGCTCTAATACTAATGACCAAGTGTTACTGGAAATCTGACAAGCCTGTGCTGTTTCTACATTGTTTATAAAGATGGTGTTTAGAAATAAATAGATATGAGAAGTATCGATGTTTGAGTTCTGTTTTTGATTGTTGTTGAACTGAACATTACATTAGTACAGTACAGTAATTGTTTCCCCTGTGCAATACGCTAAAGTTCTCAAAAAGCTAGATCCTTATTTGCTAGGAGTTCCTCCAATCTCACATACAGATATTCTTGTGAGGTCTAACTACTGTTTTATCATCAAAAGCGTATCAGTATATATGATACATAAATACTTCTGTACTTCAGTACACATGTTCTGTGGTTCTGGTTGTGATTCTGTGTGGCTCAGTAGGTAGAGCATGGCGTTGGCAACGCTTAGGTTGTGGGTTCAATTCCCACTGGGGCCACATATACTGAAAAATGTATGCATTCACGACTGTAAGTCGCTTTGGGTAATAGCGTCTGCTAAATGTAATATATTATATATTATATTATGTTGAAATTTGGGCTGTTTTCACACTTTCTGAATTGCTTCAGCTACCTGAGCAGAGAAAAAATGTAAACTGTGTGGCTCAATTTGAATTTGAATCAAACTGAATAAGGTAAGCATGCAGGGTCAGTGTAATGGTTAATGCCCAAAAATGTAAATGTAAAATGTAAGTGCATTCCATTCCATGCCCACCGCCTTCATTCTAATCAGATCTCTCCGCTTCTCCAGCCACACACAACGGGAGCAGGTCAGACGTGAGGGGAATTGAATCCTTGAAACCCCGAACACCACCATGTGACCCTGACCTTGAGAAGGCGCGCACACACTCAACCCCGAGTCTAAATTGAAGAGCACGACCTCCACCTGCTCAAGCTCACGACCCACACACCTGTCACTCTGCAGAGGTGATCTATAGTCCTGAACTGCAGGATATTACCACAGGGCCACCCTGACACAGCCTCCCCCTTCACCCCCTCAGTCCAATTTCTCCTTTCAAATTCTGGCACAGAAAGCCACGGTCATTTGTAACAGAGTTGGTCTGGCGCTGAGTTTTGAATCAAGGATCCTAACTCAACAAGAGACACGATTATCTTGCTGAGCTAAAGACCCGAGACCCCAGCCAAGGCAACTAATCACTTATTGGCGTCACGTGTTAACGCACGTATCGGAGATCCACCGCTACACGCACGCTTGGTACAAATAAGCACTGCGATGCAACATTTTCAGAGAGGCAGTGAAATTGAACCCGAGTGTTGAAACTTATCTGAAGTCTAATGAACAAACAAACACAAGCAGGAGGTTGCATGTCTCTGCATCCTGTGAGAAGGCCAGATTGTAACATCGATTTTGATCACATCAAGTGATTTCACTGATTCTCATTCAGAATGTTTTGCCTTGCATGCTGAATGATCAAATATACTCGTAGATCGAATAAAAGATTTTGAATACAACTATCAGGCACGTTAGGTTTTTCCCAGTACAAAAGCCAGTGCTAAAGTGATGTGTGATTTCGGTGATGTTTCGGGGGGCTGGCTTACTAACGTTAGCTATCTTGCTATAGATTGTTGTGGAGCTGGCTAGCTAACTAACCATCATTGTACAGGCTAAAAATGGCTAGCGTCTAGTCAAGTTATGTTGTGCTGTTTTAAATGGGCTACATACCATTTACATCCCATGTATTACTAAAACAGCGTCAGTAACGGAATAATGCGAGACAGCATCTTCCTCCGTTTTGTGGAGCTAGCATGAGCTAACTTGCGACCGATAATCATACACCTGAAAAAGGCTACCGTAGCTAAATTGCGACCAATCATCATCAAGATGAAAAAAGCTAACGTAAGGCTACATCCAATTTATTCCTAAAATAGAACGTCACCAACTGAATCATGTTGAATCACATTTTCAAAATAAAAATTTGTAGATCATAGTGTTTAAAATGTCATGGATCGTTACAAATGGCGAGTTTAGTTTTTTAGCTCTCAAAACGTGGTACACAGTAGTAGGAAGTGTGACAGAACTACAATTCCCATGTCCACCGTCACTTCAAACAGGTTTCTTTCAACATTCAGAGCTTGTTTGAAGCTAACTACAGCGCGAATGAAGGAATACGTAAGCACAATCTCATTAATGCTATACCGCTTTTGTAGTTTTTTTCCAAAACGTTTTGTAAAATGTTTTTTGTTAATAAATAGCTACATTGCTTTGTCAGGAGTTTGTGACGACTCGCGGCTTAGTTAGCACTATCGGCTAATCTAGTTACAGTTTACAGGCACATTCACATTTTAGGCATTTAGCAGACGCTCTTATCCAGAGCGACTTACAAAAAGTGCATTTATACAAGGTAAGATTAATCATGGTTAGTGTAGTAATACTGCAATAGACATCATTGTTGGCAGCTGCACACCGCATCAAAGCCTGGACCAGGTTATTTGTGACATGTTTTTAAGAAAAAAAAAGGATTTTTTTCTTTGAATAATTTTACTTCAGTTAAAGGTTAGATTTCTCTCACATTCTGAGTGTAAGATCAAGCTGATGAACAACAAATATTTTTTTTCATAGCCTTTTTGTTGTTTTTGTTGTTGTTGTTGTTGTTGTTGTTGTTGTTGTTGTTGTTGTTGCTCGTCTTCCCCAAGGGTGCCAATAATCCTGGAGGGCACAATATACACTGGGGCATTACTCATCTAGACGGGTTTGTTGTGATGCCTATAGATTTTCTTTGCAAGAATTTTCTTTTGTTTTTACTTTTGTTGAATCTAATGCATATTATATCTTGACAGGGTTCAAAATGCCATGAAGGATAAGCCCATTCACCGATGCCATACGTCATGTTGTTTCAAAGACTGACACGACACCTCAGCTGGAGGTGAAGAACATCAATCCCATTCAAGGTGAGATTGATCCCAGATGCCAAAACGTGGCATAGCTCATTCTCCTGCACACATGCATACCGCTCTCATTCTCTCGTGGTTCTGTGTGGCTCAGGAGGTAGAGCACGGCACTGACAACGCTTAGGTTGTGGGTTCGATTCCCATTGGGACCACATATACTGAAAAATGTATGCATTCACCACTGTAAGTCAGTTTGGATAAAAACATCTGCTAAATAGCATATACAGTATATATATGTATATATATATCATCAGCTTGATCTTACACTCAGAATATGAGAGAAATCTAATATATATATACAGTATATATATATATATAGCTCTTGCGTGTACACGTATGTGTGTGTGTGTGCATGCCTGCATCTTGTGTTGTACGTGTGTGCCTGTGTGCCTGTAGCTACATGCCTGTGTGTGGAAAGCTGACACCAAATCAATGCGTCTTCAAAGCGGGATTATTCCCTGTTCTGTGTCATCGGCTTCCAGGCCGTTGGGCTCATGAAAGGGGGCAGCAGGGTGCTCAAACGCAGGAGGAACATCCAGCCACATCAGTGGGCCACACGCAAAATGGCCGCTATGCAAAGACGCCCGCTGAGCAACTAAATAAGGTAATGTCATGGGAATTATTTCACCGACCGTAATGTACTCAGAAATCATACATTTCTGACAGCTTCCCCATATCGGCACCCATTATAAAATATGAATCTGGTCACTGCCCTCAATAATAGTATAGTGTGTGTGTCTAAAAAAATCCCATAATTCCCTGAAATGTATTATTAGAATTGTTGGGAGTGACTGGAGGCTGGCACTGTAGTGTAGTGGTTAGGGGAGCTGGGCTTGTAACTCAGAGGTTGCAGGTTCAATTCCCAGGTGGGGCACTGCTGTTGAACCCTTGAGCAAGGTACTTAACCTGGATTGCTTCAGTTAATATCCAGCTGTATAAATGGATTGTATGTAAAGAAATGTAGACTGTAAGTCGCTCTGGATAAGAGCGTCTGCTAAATGCCTAAAATGTAAAATGTAAAAAATGGAGAGAGGAGCTCTTGGAATGGTAACCTCCCAACTCACTAAAACCACAAAAACAGACTCTGTTCTGTGGACAGTGCTGTACTATTACAGGGTAAAAGGGCAGATAAAATAGCCACGCCCAATATGGACACCACCTCGTCTGGTGGTTGTTCAGTTATTACTGTAATAGGCTCTGCAAGGCAACTGTTAAATGTGTTCATGTTCACCATCCTTCCAGCAAACAGGATCAACTTCATTGTTATTCATGAGTAATTTATATGATTATGACAGACCGCATCCTGCAAATGATAATCCATGTGTTTGCAAGTCAGGATCACCGCACGGTAAAACAGCTCATTAGCATTTACAGCACACATACGCCTCCCAAACAATATTTAGAAAAAAAAAAGAAAAAAAGCAGAAACAAAAATGTTAAATATAAATGTATATATAGCCCCTGTATTTAAAAAATAAAATTAAAAAATGTTTAGTCTTCCTCTTAATGTGCATATTGCTTTAAATGTCATCTCACCTGGTCCACACACACACACACACACACACACAAACTGTGAAATGTATCATACCTGGAGGTGCGAATTTAAAAAATAAAAATAAATCTCTTTTCAAATGAAATCCACGGGGTATTCTGGAGGTAGAAAATCTGACGTGTAAAGAATGTGTTTAAAGCACGGTACTTTAACTGGCATCACCGATATTCAGAATCTCCATCGCTCTCTCCTCTGTAGTAGGGTTGAAAAGAGACTTTAACTCCTTTGGGCGTTACATTTCCGCCCGTGGCATTGGGAGAAAATGCTGCAGATGCTGTGTTTGATTGGGCTCACTCCCAGGGCCTCGGCACATCAAGCTGACTCCGGGGGACTTGATGGACTGCCGGTTCATTTTTAGCACCATCCAGTACCGACCTATTACATCTGCCCACACAATCCCAAAAGGGCCTCCCACTGAGTCTACATGAGAAGAATGAAATGAAAGGACCCGTCCGTGAGCACTGTTCTGTGTTCTGCTTCTGTTTCCTTCTTACTGTGGAAGATCAAATGGCACCCCCCCCCCCCCCCCCGACCATCCTCAATGTGTGCAGAATTAGTGCCCGGGCCTCCCGCGTGGTCTAGTGGTTTCAACGTCCGACGCTGGCCACGGCGACTGGGGTTCGATTCCATGGGCCGCGCCAGAGTCAGCTCTGGCCGGGAGTGCCACCGGGGCAGCAATTGGCTGTCCGCCCCAGGGAGGGGGGAGGGAAGCCGACACACACAGTTCGCTGCGCACAGGAGTGGTTCTGGGGTGCCGGAATTACAGTCGACAGCTCGGTGAGGGCTGTCTCGGAGGAGGCCTTTGTCACTGCCGGTCACAGGGCTACGGCAGCAAACTACGAGGGAAGGGGGATTGAACTAAGCACAGCGGGAGTAATTGGCTACCAAATTGGGAGAAAAACGGGGTAAAATCTGAAAAATAAATGTATTCAAAAAATAATTAGTGCCCTGAACATTCTCCTCCGATTAGCACAGGGATGCCAGCTGAGCTCTACACGCAGAATCTGGGCAAGACTGGTTGCGTCATCCCCCTGTTCACGTCCGACCAGCTCATTACTTTGACCGGTCAGGACGTGACAACCCTGGCTTTGGGAGTTGTCGGTTTGACGCACTTTGAGGTTTGAGTTGTTACCTGTGAATGGGCTTCCTGTAAGCACCCCCCCGGGGTATCCCACAACCGCTTTGTGGCATCCTAAATGCGTTCTGCTGGCCAGTAATGCAGCTCGTCGGATGTCCCGGACAGAGGGTTTGTCCTTGCGAGTTAGGAATGCAGAACTAGGCTGGCGCTAACACACGAAAAAAAGTTGGACCGACTTCTATTAAGTGGACTGACTTATATCTGCAAACAATGCAGAGGTAGGATGCACTGCTCTGTGTTTACGTAGGAAGCTTCATATGTATGTCTTTATACACAAGGCCATCTGAGGGGAGCTCCCCTTTATCTCTGTAGCCTACTTTGCCTCTAGTAGCTACCAAACCAGGTCCACTAGGGGGCGACTCCTCAAAATACCCAGAGCACTCACTGAACTAGGAAAGACCGCCTTCTCTCACCATGCACCACTGGCCTGGAATGGGTTACAAGAGCTTACCCACTTAGACACCCTTATTTCAGTTAATTTAAATCCCTGATACAGAACTCTTTGCAGGAAGAGCGTTGTTGTTTTCTGTTGACTGGGCCCCCATTGACAACTTGTTGTATTACCTTCAATCAGACCGTTTATTATCATGTATGTTTTTATGTATGATATATTGTATGTTTTATTGCTGCTGTTGTCTTGGCCAGGTCTCCATTGTGAAAGAGATCCCGTATCTCAATGGGACTTCCTGGTTAAATAAAGTTTTAAATAAAATAAAATATATAATAATAATAATTATAATTCTGAAGAGGGAGAGCAGCTTCGATGGGACCAACGACAGTGAGGAGTCTCCGAGCCGGGCCTTGCTGTCCTGGCCACAGCCTCCGTCAGACTGAGGAGCCTTATTAACATTTTATATGTGGAACATAGATAGAGCATAAGCAGAATCTTTCTGACATCAGTGCTGAGCAAAAGAGGGAAAAAAATCCTGTGAAACGGAGGCTATTTTTATATTGTGCATCTACACGCCAAAAAAAGGCTTTAATAGGCGCTCTCAGGAGCTTTCCAGAGTGAAGTCTCGCAGTTTTGATTAAAACACAGCAGCTGGCATCTCAAAACAGCCCCAGATTTCTCGCTCTCTCTTTCTCTCTCTCTCCCTGCTTCACTTTCTTTTCCTCCATCTCTGGCTCTCATTCACTCTCCTCATCTCTTTCTCAATCCCTCTCTCTCTCTCTCTCACACTCACTCTCACTCTATATCAAGTTCAAGTTCAAAACGGCTTTGTTGGCATGACAAGTAAACACAATTATGTTGCCAAAGCATTTCCTAAAATGCAGTAACTTAACAAAATAGGGGGGAAAACAGTAATACATGCTAACATAACAATATCAATGCAATATCACCTTCAATCGAATAGTGCCATTTTCTTCATTTACATACTGTCTGTCAGGCTGTTGCTAGTGGCAACATACTGTGCTGCCAGTATCACACACTCGATCCTCTCTCCCAGGAGGAGGGGCAGTGTGTCTTCCTCAGACAGGGTCTCAGATTAAGGGCAGATTGTCTGTATTTTTGGGTAAGTATCTGGCTCTTGCTTAGTTCTGTATACACATTCTGTTAGAAAGTGCAGCGCTCTCTCCACCTCTTGAAGTGTGCAGGATGAACACAAGCTGTCCTATCTGGGCAGCCAGATGCCTGTCGGTGTCTTGATGGCCAGGCCCTGCTCACTAAGTCTATACTATACTATACTTTACCGTAATGATTTCCTTTCTTTATCATTCTTCACCGTGGTCAGATAGTCTGCCGTGGCGTATTCTCTTTCCAGGGCCAGACAACAGTCCGCTTTGCTTTGCGTTTTTGTTTGTCCCAGTAAGTAACATAACATAACATAACATAAGGGGGAGACGAGAACAGGCCATTCAGCCCAACACTGCTCGTCCGTTCCTACCACTAATCTGCTCACATGCTTAGTTTATCCAAAGGCTAGAGTGTCTAACACTGGATCGAGCCTAGCCTTGAATACCCCTAGTGTCTCAGCTTCTACTACATGTCCAGGCAAGCTATTCCACGCATTGATCACTCTCTGTGTGAAAAAATATTTCCTAGTGTCCGTGTGAAATTTACCCTTTGTCAGTTTCCATTTATGCCCCCTCGTTCTGCTAACCGAACTCAACTTGAATAATTTCCTAAAATTCACTTTGTTAATTCCTTTAATAAATTTAAAAGCCTCAATCAAATCTCCCTAAGTCTCCTTTTACTAAGCTTGAACAGTCCAAGCATCTCTAGCCTTTCCTCATAACACTTGTCTTTTATGCCTGGAATCAGTCTGGTTGCCCGTCTTTGGACCTTTTCCAGCGCATCTATATCTTTTTTGTAATGCGGTCCCCAGAACTGCACACAATAGAAAGTAATGTCATTTTGCTTGTGTTGTATTATAATTCGGTTGCCTCTGATTTGCTGTGGTGTTATTGCGCTGTCGTGAGGCCGCTTGTTGTTGGCAGATGTTTGCGTCGACAGCCTCAGTACCAGCTGGCTGAGGGTGCTCAGCTCTTGGCATTCCAGGCGGTTATAATGATAGGAGTGGGGGTCGATATTGTTTAAATGGAAACCAGAATTTTATTGCCCCTTTTTTGGATATCAGTCAAGAGTGGGTATTGGCCTAATTCGACCGTGCATGAATTGTTCGTTGTTTTCCTCTGAACTTGTAGCAGAACTGTGCTCGCAGGGTTTCTGTTGCGCGTTTGTCCCATTTAGAGAAGTCTGTCTCTGTGAGCGGACTCCACACTTCACTGCCACAGGCAGGATGGTCGATTTGAGGATTTTTAACCACATTTTTTACAGGCTTTTATCTTTATGGCGTTAAATGTCCTGCGAGCTTTCTCTTTCAGTTCATTCACTGCCAAGTTGAGGCTCCCTGTTTTAAATCTAGGTAGGTGTGTGATGTGCTGTGCTCCAGTGTTTGGTGTCCTGTGGTAAAGTGTTTTTTGTTTCCCTGGCATCTGGGCTTTAAAAAAAAAACAATTTAAATACCATAATTTTTGAGCAGCTTTCCGTTAATGGCTCTTAGTGTGGACGCAGAGCTCATAAAATTAGATTTTTATCCTCTTACTACAGGCACTGGATATCAAGAAGAATGTATGTATGAACGGGTATTTGATATCAATGATTTAACCACTATATAGGGGAAAAGAGTATAAGGTACATAGGGTTTACGGAGAAAATGTCTGCACAAAATTGGTTTTAAAAAAGGTTAATGTTAACATTGTGTTATTTTATGTTATTTACCTGAGGTAAAAATACAGTCGATACACATCGGTGGGAACTACAGTAATTTTTTTATGGACTGAACTCTTGAGGATTGTCATCTCATATTCAAACTCGGCTTTAGAAAAGTGACGTTAAATGTCTAAACATGAATTACATTATATTTATAATCCTCTTGGAGTTACAGGTACAGCACTTTAGAGGTCTTTTAAGTAAGACGTCATGTTGAAACCAGTGACAGCTAGGATTGAAGCGAAATGGTTTTAAAGATAGCCGCTTTTAGAGAATGAATATAGTGGCTCCCTATATTTGACATGTTCCTGCTTCTCCACTTTTTAAACAGTGTTTTCCTGCTTTTCGGTGTCAGTGAGTAAGTAATTAATTATTTATCTAAGATGGCTCGCATTGCCTGGCAACAGCGTGATGAGACTCTTCTGGGACTAGGGTATCAGATCCATTTCTCTTTTCTCAATCCCCCCAGCCCCTCCCCCCCCCCCAACCCTTTCATTTCGTGCCCCCAGCGGGGGAGAAGGCGCTCCGGTACACCGCGGAGAAGGCAGCCCGTTTTCAGCCGGGATGTTTCACACGCGGCCTGATCAAAATGTCTCTTCCCGAGGTGTCGGGCGCTGTGTCACACTTGGCAGTCGTGTGAAGTTACATTCGCACAGATGACAGAAGTGAATGGAGGACATTAAATATATTTCTATAAATAAGGCTCATATTCTTCAGCCTGCGTCGCACAGACACACCCCTGCCTTTCACTGAATACTCCCTTTATTTCACAATGGCCAAGCTAACAACAATAGCAGCAATAACACCAATGAGCAGGTTTCAAACAGGAACACTGGGGAACACACAGATGCCTGTTAGCCATGCTTTTAGAGTAAGCACACCTGCAACATGCACCCAAAGCTGGCACATCCAAACTGCTCTCGTTCTGCTAGCTTGCTACGGGCATATTTTAATTTGAATTCACATCACTAATTAATAACTTAACTTAATACAACGTTAATATGCTAAATGTGTCATTTCATTAAATTGCAGGCAGGGAATTCCTTGCAAAATTAGGTCTGCCGTTGATTTAATAGGTGCAGAAGATAATTATGGATAAGATAAGAGACCTCTGAGTAACTCAACAACAATGAGTTATGAATGTTATGTGCAATGTTTGGTCAGGTGGTTGCGGTGGTCTGTGGCGTTGATGTGTGTGTGTGTGTGTGTGTGCATGTGTGTGTATGCGCGTGCGCGCGTGTGTGTGTGCATGTGTCTGTGTATGCTTGCATGTGCGTGTGTGTGTCTGTGTGTGTGTATATGTGTGTGTGTGTGTGTGCGTGCATGTGTGTGCGCTTGTGTGTGTGTGTGTCTGTATGTATGCGTGTGTGCATGTGTCTGTGTGTATGCGTGTGTGTGTGTGTGTGTCTTTTGTGTATGCGTGCGTGTGTGTGTATGTATGCGTGTGTGCACGTGTGTGTATGTATGTGTGTGTGTGTGTGTGTGTGCGCATGTGTATGTGTGTGTGTGTGTGTGTGTGTGTGTGTGCGTGCGTGTATGAGTGTACGTGTGTGTGTGCATGCGTGTGTGTGTGTGTGTGTGTGTGTATGCGTGCATGTGTGTGTGTGTGCGTGTGTGCGTGCGTGTGTGTGTGTGTGTGTATGTACGTGTGTGTGTGTGTGTGTGTGTGTGTGTGTGTGTGTGTGTGTGCGTGCGTGTATGCGTTCATGTGTGTGTGTGTATGTGTGTGTGCACACGTGTGTTCTTCACATCGAAGGCTCTTACCACTTCAGGGAGTAACTTGGTGGCCAGGTCATGGATGGCTTTTCCCAGAATGCACATGGAGGACAGGAGGAAGACCACCCCCAGAATCACACACGCTCTGCGGAGGAACACAAGGTGGGGGGGGAGGGGCTGTAATTAGCCACACGGAACACGCACACAGTGTAACGCTGAGCGCCTGTCAGACGCGTAAACAACATAAACTCGGCAGAGCGCTGAATTAATCACTCTAATGCGACGCTCAGAGTCAGCCCTCCAGTTGAAATTGTTGCAGCACGTCGCAGGAGAGCTCGTGTTGATATACGATGAAATCAGTCTTCCGTTTACATTCACGACGTACAATTAAATACTGAGCTTTGGACACAAGTTGAAATCGCTAGATGCAATTAACTTGATTAGGTTTGAATTAATCCAATGATGTCCAATTACAACCCAAAGCAGGTGCAAGCATAGGCCTGTGCTTCTGACTCCACGTTGGCCAGGCCCTAGACTCCCATCTGGGAGACGCAGCACACCTGTAGAGAATAACGAGCTTCTCGGATTGCCATTGAGCCACCGAGAGAAGAGCCATTTCTGGCCATCTTCAGCTGTGTGCTCCCTGGTGTTTCTCCAGGGCTACAGTGGATAAATCACACAAACTCATAAAGTCACCAGCACCAGTGTGGGCATCATGGGATTAGTACGTTCCTCCAAACACCATTAATGATCACTGTGTTTGCTTTTTTAACACCATCATTAAACCGAGAAGAGAGCCCTGTGCTGCACAATACATTCATTCGTTCGTTCGTTCGTTCGTTCGTTCGTTCGTTCGTTCATTCATTCATTCATTCATTCATTCATTATCTAACCTGCTTATTCCTGGTCAGGGTCGCGGGGGGCTGGATGCATTGGGCAAGAGGCAGGGAATACAATCCATCGCCAATCCATCGCAGGGCACATACACCATTCACTCACACACTCACACCTACGGGCAATTTAGACTCTCCAATTAGCCTAACGTGCACGTCTTTGGACTGTGGGAGGAAACCCACGCGGACACGGGGAGAACATGCAAACTCCACACAGAAAGGCCCCCGGCTGGGATTCGACCTTCTTGCTGTCGAACTGTGTGGTCATACTGCCATCTCTTTCTGGAAGGGATTCTTGTGACACTCCCAAACCTTACTGCCACTCTGTCATGTTTGCATGAAGGTTGTGCACTCTGTTGCACACAAAAATATGTTATTCTGGTGCATGAACCTTATGTCTGAAGACATATTTACGTTGAGTTTTCTTGTCCCTGACACTAAAAATGTCACGAGTAGAACTCCTTAACACCCAAACTACTTCAACCAAACAACTTCATTGAAATGTAAAAACAAGCACTCCCCAGCGAACCAGGAAAGAACCAGAAAGAGTTTCTCATATGGAATTATTTCAACATTTCAACCCGTCAGAAACACGGACAGAGATTCACTAAGAACCAACGCTGACAGAACTGTTTATTCCACTCCACGTAGCCCCAGCACAAGAGAACAGGTGTGTCTTTTAACAGAGCAGCTATTTGGAGCATGCTCTCACGCCACACCTGTCCTTTCTCCCACGTTGTTATCTAAATGCGGTTTCCATTTCTGTCAGAGTCTCTCACTCTCACTCTCACGTCTCAAAGGTAGCAGACCTGCCGCTGTGACTTGTGCAACACAGCTCATGCCATATTTAGACGGAACAACTGCTTCCAAAAAATATGCTAGAAGCAAATGGAAGGACTGTGACGCGACCACTGGTGTATGAGAACTGAAAGCAGCTCAGAGAGAGGGAGAGAGAGAGGGAGAGGGGGAGAGATAGGGAAAGGGAGAGAGAGAGGGAGAGGTAGAGAGAGATAGGGGGAAAGGGAGAGAGAGAGAGAGAGGGAGAGAGATAGGGGGGGGAGAGGGGGAGAGGGGGAGAGAGAGAGGGAGAGGGGGTGAGAGAGACGGGGAGGGAGAGAGAGGGAGGGGGAGAGAGAGAGAGAGAGAGGGTTGAGGGGGAGAGAGAGACCGAGAGAGAGAGAGGGGGGGAGAGAGAGAGGGGGTGAGAGAGAGAGAGAGAGAGAGAGAGAGAGAGAGAGAGGTTGAGGGGGAGAGGTTGAGGGGGAGAGAGAGAGAGGTTGAGGGGGAGAGAGAGAGAGAGAGAGAGAGAGTGTGTGTGCGTGCGCCAGGCCTGTAAACCCTTCCGTCACACTCACTGGTGCTCGGCCCCAGGGGGGACGGGGCAGGAAGGTAACTAGGCAACGCGGAGCAGGGACACTGGGGCGCAGGAGGAGCAGCTGGACGGCTCGCACTGAGAGGAGACGTGTCACAGAGCTGCGGGTGAGAGTGGCTCCCGGCCAGAACCTGCCGACAGACAAGCCCGCGCGCGCCCCAGGGGTAATCAGTGCAGCTGACATCTGCAGACCCCAAACCAGCCCGAGAGAGAGAGACATTTCTGCTGAGAAACGCACCGCACCACAAGAGATGATGCCAGGGGGAACAGGGCTCTTGTGAATTAGCAGATTTCCGGAGGCAAAAAAAACTGAAACCTGGTTCTGTGTGTCTCAGTAGGTAGAGCGTGGCGTTGACAACGCTTAGTTTGTGGGTTCAATCCCCACTGGGACCACATATACTGAAAAATGTATGCATTCACTACTGTAAGTCGCTTTGGATAAAAGTGTCTGCTAAATGGCGTATATTATTATATTATAAACCTTCAAAGCAATGGCAGGTACATTTATACAGTGTAGAAAAGTTATGAATATGAGGCTGTGTGACTTTTTAAAGACATGAATCTGCTGGTTATTGTCCGTGAATGAGGAGCACAGCTCATTTCCACTCATGCAGTGGAAAGTGCCGATCCTTTCTGTTCTGTTTCTCCCCCGTTTCTTATATATAATATCATATATTCCATTAGGAGACATTTTATTATGCGTGCATTTTTCTGTATATGTGGTCCCAATGGGAATTGAACCCACAACCTAAGCATTGTCAGCGCCATGCTCTACCCTCCTGAGCCACACAGAACCCCCTGTTGTGATTGGGCGAGCTGGCCAGTGACAGCAGTTCACTCCTCTGGCCGCAAACACTCCCCCCTCCCACCGCCTGACCTGCAGGTCCCCCAGATGCGTCCGCCGGCGTGGACGCCTCTCCGCGGCCAAGCGCGTCTCGGTGGAGTGACGCGCCCACAAAGACGCCGTCCGCGTTGGTTATTTGCGACGCCGACGATTTGACATAAGTATCGAGACTGAGCCGCAAAACCTTTCCTCCCCCGTCCCCTCTCCATGAATCTTCCTCCGGGAGAGAGATCTCTCCCTCTCAGCTCCGCCTCCTCTGTCCTATTTCTCTCCACGTCCTCCGCGCTGAGCCGTCCCCTGGCAAGAGCGTTCGCCGGACGGGAGATGAATGGAGACAAGGCGGCATTTATCACCATGACGCCCTGGACCGGAGGGAACGCGGTGAGACGCCGAGAACAAGACGGGGGCTCGACGGGCCACTGCTCACCGCCGGTCACTTCTGGTTACAGTCAGAAGGACTTTACTCTGTGGAGGAGACGCACCGGACAGGCCAGGCACTGGAAATAACACTGCCACAGAGTAACGTTCCACATGCCTCCTGCGTGGTCCAGTGGTCCAGTGTATTATGTCTGAACGCTTTGTAGCACCCCATAATTAAACAGTGATGGTAAACAAAATGGTAGTAAACAGCCCAAATTGGAGATGAGCCAATGTATTTTTTAAAGATTTTAGGCCAAATATCAAATTTAAGACCAAATATTATTTGCTTAAAAACCAAACTAAGGGCCTCCCAGGTGGTCTAGTGGTTACAGTGTTTGATGCTGGCCACGGCGACCAGGGTTCAATCCCACCGGCCACGCCAGAGTGAGCGCCACCAGGGGGCGGCAATTGCCTGTCCGCCCCAGGGAGGGGGGAGGGAAGCCAACAGGAAGTTTGCTGCGCACAGGAGTGGCTCTGCAGTACCGGGTCATGGTCGACGGCCTGGCGAGTGCCATCTCGCAGGAGACGATACTTCACCTTCGTCACTGCCGGTCACAGGGCTACGGCAGTGAACTCACATTACAAGGGGGTGGATTGACTTGAAAATAGCGGGTGTAATTGGCTACCAAATTGGAAGAAAATGGGATTTAAAAAAATCTGTAACAAAAAATTAAAAAGAATAACGTTCCACAGGACAGGCCAAATTACCACAGGATCCTGCCAATTAACTTGGGATTCCCATTAAGTAGCAGAGCAGTAATTTTATGAATATACACTGGTAGTATAATGGATTTATAATGTTTGGATATGCATTATGGCTCTGGGTTTCGACGGTTAATGAAGCACTGCAAAATGAATGGACTTGGCATACCCACAGCGAGACTACAGCAGCTTTAACAGCATAATTAAGCTACACAGCTGTCTGTGTGCGACAGCCCCTTCCTCACCCACCGGCCCCGGGGACTTCTGGGTAACGGTGATGTAACACACACATATGCATGCACAAAATGGGTTGACGATTCGCAGTTCAATATATATATATATAATATATGCCATTTAGCAGATGCTTTTATCCGAAGCGACTTACAGTAATGAATGCATACATTTTTCAGTACATGCGGCCCCAATGGGAATCGAACCCACAACCTAAGCATTGTCAGCACCGTGCTCTACCAACTGAGCCACACAGAACCACACTCTTACCTACTGAGCCACACAGAACCATACTCTACCTACTGAGCCACACAGAACCACGCTCTACCTACTGAGCCACACAGAACCACACTCTACCTACTGAGACACACAGAACCATACTCTACCTACTGAGCCACACAGAACCACGCTCTACCTACTGAGCCACACTCTACCTACTGAGCCACACAGAACCACGCTCTACCTACTGAGCCACACAGAACCACGCTCTACCTACTGAGCCACACAGAACCACACTCTACCTACTGAGCCACACAGAACCACGCTCTACCTACTGAGCCACACAGACCCACACTACCTACTGAGCCACACAGAATCACACTCTACCTACTGAGCCACACAGAACCATACTCTACCTACTGAGCCACACAGAACCACGCTCTACCTACTGAGACACACAGAACCACGCTCTACCTACTGAGCCACACAGAACCACGCTCTACCTACTGAGCCACACAGAACCACGCTCTACCTACTGAGCCACACGGTAACCACCAGTTCAGTCTCGGGCTGTCAGATCTGTGTGGTGCTGAACAGAGTTGGAAAATGGTGAAAGGAGGGGTGACAAAATGGCTTCCGCCGGTAATCATGTACCACCACCCCCCCCCCCCCCTGTCACTTTCACACTGTAGCTTCTCCATAATTGGCTGTTCACCCCAACACCTCCCCAACTGAACTGCACCCCACCGTCCGTCCGTCTGGCTCGTCAGACACGGGTGAACCCTACGCCTCCTGTTCCTCGCCTCGTTATGCCCGTCGACTGACACAAGCGAGTGACACAAGACACCCATTACTGCCAGCAGGGAGTGTTGCTGCCCGCTTATGTGTACACATCGGAGCCGGTGGTGTTTGCAGTCGGAGTTCTCCCTCGCCTCGCGTGTGTACCGAACAGCGACACGATGATTAGGCCCGGCTTCGTTTGGGGGGCTGACTGACATCGGGTGGATCAGCGCCAAGGAGTCGATTACCAGCTGCAGGAGGACGGCTGTTTTTCACAAACTCTCCGATTAACACACACCAGGGCACAGAACTGTTTTGCTACTGCAGTCACTCACTGTTGACACAGCACCAGGGCACCTACAGTCACTGACAGCGACACACAGAGGTTGTAGGAACAGATTTGACAATAATGCAGTTAATTGCCTGCAATCAATTATGGTTATTCAATTTTTACAAAAGCTATAGTGACACCAGTTATCTCTTTAAATTGTATTTTTTTGACAAATATTTGTTTCAGATTTGTTTCCAGTTTTTCTCCCAGTTTAGTACCCAATTATATCCTCTATTTCTTTTGATTCGCCCTCCTCGGTGAACTCACCGCCCTCCAGGGCAAGCTAATTCCCAGAGGCCGGTGATGATCCGCCTCCTCCGAGATGGAACTCGCCCACCTACTTCCTAGAGACACTCTTTGTGCTTCTCGATGAGCTCATGCCAGCTCTCCCCCCTACTTCCCCAGGGGTGGACAGCCAATCGCTGCACCCTAGCGGCACTCCCAGTCAGGGCTGGTCTGACGCAGTCGGGTTTTGAACCACAGCTGCAGTGGGTAACTGGCATCCCAGTCGGACACTCTTACTGTTACCCCACCCGGGAGGCTCCAGTCATCTCATTTGTTTGTATTTGAATACATAGTACCTGCACGCTGATAATAAGTGATTTCATTAAGTGAGAAAATGACTTGACTTTGAGTGCAGGCTTGGGCAGGTGAGGAGGCTGAGCAGAGACGTGCCATTTCCTCTTTCACCTTTCAGTTTTGCATATTAAAAAAACTAAACAATGGATGGGCATAAACTACATGAGAAAAGAATCTGTCCAGCTTTCTCAAATCACCCAAGTTCTGTTTGTGTTTTCTGTTCTATGATGTTTCCAGATGTTTCCAGACACTAGTAGAATCTATACCAATGCGTACTGAAGCTGTTCTGGTGGCTCGTGGTGGCCCAACGCCTATTAAGACACTTTATGTTGGCATTTCCTTTATTTTGTCAGTTGCCTGTACATTGGCCCGGTGGAACAACAGCGATACGTGTAAGCCTGGCCCTGTATATATTCTTTACTAGTGTACATTGGTGCCGTCCTTAAAGCCAGGAGCAGCCTCATTGATTAATATTTACGGGGATCTGGAGACCCACCACAGGGAAGTACAGCTCCACTGAAAACAGAGTAATTACCATCGCTGGGCCACTGCAGTGCGCTTTCATTCCCTCCTGTTCTCTGATTAAGAGCTCCAGACCCTGTGCACCTCTGCTTCCCTTTACTCCCAATCTGGGGGACATTAATGCGCCCACAGAGCAGCGGTGGGGAGGGAGTATTTCGGGAGCTTTTTCCACCTAGGAAGTTGCTTATTTGAAATCCGGGTGGAATTTTGTTTAATCAAATAATTCTAAAAAAAAATTATGTCAACCTGGAAAAGGGCGTTTGCAAAGTGTCTTTGAAAATAATACAGCGCATGCAGGGTTTAAAATGTAAAATGTGTGTGTGTGTGTGTGTGTGTGTGTGTGTGTAAATGTGGCATCTCCTGGGAGCTTTGTACTAAGTGTGTTTAGAGAGCAGGCATTGTTAGCAGCCTGCAAGGCTTCCTTTTGATCCATTTATTACATTATCTATTTACACCGCTGTGCGTTTACTGAGGCAGTAATGGACAACGCTCCTTATTCAACCGTGCAACAACAGAGCCTGCATTCAAACCTGCAACCTCCGCGCAGCTAGAGGAAAAAGCAGCCGTCACATTCCCAGCACTGTGAGGGAAACGGAGACAGCGGATAGGCTGAAAGAGGATTGGGGTGAGCTCACGGGTGAGCGGATAGGCTGAAAGAGGATTGGGATGAGGACGCTCAGCCTGGCGGATCGGGGCAGGCAGCGGCATGATGCAACCCGTCTCCGCGCCGACGCGCTGGGCGTCCCAGGGGTGAGATAGGATCGGCCTTGCAGCCGTGAGCGGAGCGGGAAACGGGGAGCTGCCACGCCGGAGCGTGCCCACGGGTGAGATAGGATCAGCCCCTTTCATGCTCGCTGTCCGCCTGTCTGTCCCCCTCCCCCCACCGTCCCCTCTCTTTTCACACGCGCACAAAGCCCCATCTGTCCTCCGCCAGGTTCCTCTCGCTCTGACGTGCGGCGGCCACTCCTGTCCTCCGTGCTCGCCTCACAGCCGAGAGAGAGAGAGAGCGAGAGAGAGAGAGAGGGGGGAGAGAGAGACAGAGAGAGAGAGAGAGAGAGAGCGAGAGAGAGAGAGAGAGAGAGAGAGAGAGAGGGAGAGAGAGAGAGAGCGAGAGAGAGAGAGAGAGAGAGAGAGAGAGAGAGAGAGAGAGAGAGAGAGAGAGAGAGAGAGAGAGAGAGACAGAGAGAGAGAGAGAGAGAGAGAGAGAGAGAGAGAGAGAGAGACAGGGAGAGAGAGAGAGAGAGACAGAGAGAGAGAGAGAGAGAGAGAGAGAGAGAGAGACAGAGAGAGACAGAGACAGAGAGAGAGAGAGAGAGAGAGAGAGAGAGCGGACCACCTGAGCCCTGCTCCTCTTCAACAAAGCCGTCGCCGTGCCAACACAACCCCGGGACCAATCGGGCGCTGTGCCCATGCCAGTGCCACCAGGGAACTGAACGGGTACCCCTGCCCGGGCCCATCTACACCACAACATAACTTTTTTCTTGTTTGTTTGTTTCAGATTTTTTCCCAATTTAGTAGCCGATTATACCCTCTATTTATTTAGATTCGCCCTCCCCCACAAACTCGCCGCCCGTCTCTACGGGACAAGCTACTACTCCGAGGCCGGCGATGATCCGCCTCCTCCGAGACAGAAGTGGTGCACTCGGGTTTTGAACCGCGGCTGCAGTAGGCAACTTGCATTCCTGGGCGAATGCTTAGACCGTTACGCCACCCGAGGCCCCCCACAACAGCACTTAATTGTGAGTCAAAGTTAAGGAGGAATGCTAAGTGAATCCAGGCCAACGTTCCTAAGACTCTTCTTCATTCTGTGCAGGGTGTTCAATGAGAGTGATTCACCCATTTCATGGTATTGCATATGACCATGTTCAAATGTGATTTTCAGAGTTAATTTCCATCTGCGTACAGAGGAGGCTGGCAGGGTTATTTTGCATACCGTAACCCAGTTTTGCGTTTAGTTCCTGTTTTTAGCAAATAGGAAAAACTTGCCAAAAATGTGTGTGTGGCGTTAGACAGCTAGTGTGAGTCACAGACAAAACCAAGAGATTTAGGCCTTCCTTTGCTGTAGGCGCTTCCTTTTTCTGTTTAAAAAGATGGCACACACACCAGATATGTCTTTCTGTGAGGGACTAGGGGTGTGTCTCTGTGTGTAAGGAACGGCAGATGTGCTTTAAGAGTTAGGGTTATGGTTAGGGCATGTCACAGAGTAGAGGGGCGGGGTTAGGGCGTGTCACAGAGTAGAGGGGTGGAGTTAGGGTTAGGATTAGGGCATGTCACAGAGTAGAGGGGCGGGGTTAGGGCATGTCACAGAGTAGAGGGGCGGGGTTAGGGCGTGTCACAGAGTAGAGGGGCGGGGTTAGGGCGTGTCACAGAGTAGAGGGGCGGGGTTTCCACTCACATGTACTCCCTGTGGGCAGAGTGGACGGCGGCCGCGTTGCTATAGCGCCACAGCACGATGGTGGAGGAGAGCACGTCCAGCGTGGCATCAAACTGGAAAACAAACAAACAACAACAACAAACAAGATTAAACTAATAAACTTATGATGAATGAAAATCACTTATTAAATACCTCCCAGTGACTGGCAATCAGGCTTTAATTAAGGAGCTCTTAATTGGCCGGGACATTGGGGATTGGCTGTTAACTGGCTGTTAAATGGGGATCCAGCTTGCGCTTACTTTTACTGTGTTGCCACGGCGACAATGTCACCAACGGCCTCAACTGCCAATGAGGGCTCACGAATTAACCTCGGTTGTTTTATCGCTATTGAATAAAACATTAAGGGGAGCGGTACTCACAGCGAATCCAAAGGCCGAAGCGCTGTGCCTCATGATGGACACGGCTGGAAACGAGAGAGAGAGAGAGAGAGATCGATAACATGAAATATACATGGTAGAGTTCATTTAGGTGCATCACAAACTTATCACTTTATAATGGCAAGTTCTGAAGGGGGGGGCACAGTTTAAAATGGTTCCAGTTGCTCTAGTTTTTGTTCTCGTAACACCTTATAAATAATACAAAAATGTCTGTGTGAGTTATTCTCAAAGGACTTATTAACTTGCTATGAATAGCATGGAAATATGAATTCTGTTCTTCTGGCAGTGTGCACTGCTCACTCAGTCTGTTTAATGAACCGGGAATGGATGTGAAGGCATTTGAATGGATGGATGCACAATGAACCAGGATTGGCTCTGGACACTGGTCTAGGAGGGTCTGTGTTTCCTGTCATGTGACTCAGCGTGTAAAGATGGGACCCACTCCAGGTATCGATCAGCACAGCTGTCTCTGCCAGCTGTCTCTGCCCGGGTGGCTGGCTCACGCTCGCGAGGGAAAGGTCAGAGAGCACCTTGATATCGCCTCAGCTGTTCCGCAGGAAGCGGACTCATTCTGCGCACACGTTCAGGATGCTTTCGCTCCCCAGCAGGGATCAGAGCAGCGATGAGACATCCTCAGTTGGACCATGAAAAAATAAACAGTGTCTCATTCCGACAGCAGCTGTGCCGATGCCCCCCTGACTCCACAGAGAATCCTCCCGCCGGCCGCTCAGCTCAGCAGACTCGCTACTCTGTAGACGGCGATTTTGTTAAGTAGAGCGACCCGAATTTGCCGAGAACTAGCTGGGTTCACAGGATTCTGGCCAGAACACAAACACATGTGGGGCGCCATGGCAACCCAGGCAGGAGGTATCAGACGTCCCGCGTAGGGAAGCGTGAGCGCGGTCCGGCGGTAACGAACCCTTCAGCCGACGGTTGGACGCATAAACGGTAAACTGTAAAACGAGCCTTCGCCCGCTGTTGCCGAGCACCAGAGCGAGGATGATGAGCTGCCGGGCTGTCACTCGCGGCAACGTGGGCGGGCGGGCGGGGTGAGGCAGAGATCCGTCAAGACGAGAATCGAGACGGCCGTTCTTGCGCACCAGTGCGTACCAGCCGTCTGCTGGGCGACACTGATGTCATTCTTCACATAAAGGCTTGAGCCTCGTTATGATCAAGATACAGGTAACTGTCAAAATAAAGGAAACGTCAACTTAAAGTGAGCCAGCGTGAGCCGCCAGAACAGCTTCAATGCACCTTGGTATAGATTCTACAAGTGTCTGTAACTCTATTAGAGGGATGTAACACCATCCTTCCACCAAGAAATTCCATCATTTGGTGTTTTGTTGATGGTAGTGGTAAACGCTGGTAAACGCTGCTCCAGAATCTCCCATAAGTGTTCAACTGGGTTGAGATCTGTGGACTGAGACGGCCATGGCATATGGTTTACATAGTATTCATGCTCATCAAACCATTCAGTGATCACTCGTGACCTGTGGATGGGGGCATTGTCATCCTGGAAGAGACCACTCCCATCAGGATAGAAATGCTTCACCACAGGATGAAGGTGATCACTCAGAATGGCTTTGTATTTAACAGCGTTTACCTTGCCCTCTAAGGGGTTGAGTGGACCTAAACCAAGCCAGAGAACTGCACCCCACACCATAACAGAGCCACCAGAACCTTCCACTGTGGGAAACAAGCACTTGGGTCTGTAGGTTTCTTTTTGCGTGCTCAGTAAACCACTGCCTGTGTTCTTTGGACCACTTTCCTTGCAAACGTACATTTTTAGGTGTAATAAGGGGTTTATGCTGACCCATAACATCTCGCTCTCTGAAGTTCACGATGGTCTGCTCTTGATGGGTATAGTAACGCCCAGCATCTTTTACATGACCCTCAGCTTGATGGGATGCTAAGTGCTTAGTTAACTCACCTGGAACCACACCTGTGTGGAAGCATCTGCTTTCAATACACTTTATTAATACTGCCTTATATCATTAATTTACTCCATGTCATTAATTTACTCCACTGTTTCATTTATTTTGGGCGATCACTCCATCTGCATTTTGTGTTTGTGCTCAGATGACCACCATTGAGATACAGGCCTTGGATTGAATTGTGGCTTGTGAAGCGTTACGTTTTGGGCCTGATTTTACCCAGGGCTCAGTGTCTTGTTTTACAGCATATTTAATTTAACAATGTTTTTTGTACATCTGTACCTGTGTGGGCGGCAGTCTGTGTTTCCAGCAGGCAGAGGAGAAGAAACCTCTGGCACATCAAGAGAACATTCTGTTTATGTCTGACAAATCACCCCAGGGCTTGAAGCGGACTGACTCATAATGAGGTCTCGAACCCCAATCATCTGCTGAGGTTTCCAGCACCGGACACGTCTCACACAAGCCCCCCAAAAAATCACAATTCCGAAATTACAATTCAGGGGAAGAAATGGAAAACATCCAAACTGCGTGGCATGCAATCAGCCCCCAAAAGCATCTTGACATGCATAGCCTTTCTAAAGCATTCGAGTTCGGAACATAATTGGATTTCCTGTTGGCTCGTTGCGTTTTGTGGTTTAGCCTCTCCGCAGATGATTTGGCTGTGGAGAATGCATCGACGCAGACAGTGTGGAACGCTGCTGAAAGGGGATTACGTAAACCGGTTACAAACTGCATGCATGGTACACGCACCGTTATGTCACACACAGTGTTTAGGGGAAAGCGTTTTCATTGTATGAGAAGTGGGCCATGTTAAGCCCTGAAGTGTGTCTAGGCACATTCCAGAGGAGTATTCACTGAAGAGTCAAATGTACAAAGAACTGAGCTAATGAGCGCATGGTTTTGCATCGAGATAGAGTAATTATGCACACACTACAATGCGCACGCGCACACACACACACACACACACACACACTCATTCGCTTTTTCATACACGAAAGAATATGAAAGTGGTCAAGCAGATGATCGTTTCTGCTCTGCTGCCTGCGGACAGAATCCCCGTGTTTCGCTTCACAGATCCTGGCGTTTAAAAAAGGTCTCAGTTCCTTGTTAGGATCTGTGATTAATGATGTGAAATCTATAAACAAGAGTTCTGCATTTCAGGGGTGCCAGATATTCATTCAGGACAGGAAATCCAGCCTGACACATAGACAGACACTCTGTAAACGATTATTTGGAGAAAGCTGTTTTTTTGGCAGTGTTCTGGTTGAGAAAGACATCACTTCCAAGAGTCAAGTGGTGCCACATTTGTCAATGTCCTCTTTCCTCTCTTTTACATAAGAGAGAATTGGAGATGAAATCTCATCACTTTTGTGCCTTTTCTTGCATACATTCTTTCCATGACTTTTCTTTCCCTTTCTGCCGTTTTGACCTAGGGAGGAGACGTTTTTACTGTAGGCACATTCCATCACGCTGCAGATTGTCGATTGGTGTTGTTATTCCAGTCTGGAGAAAGACCATTTCATTGTACTTCAAGGAAGTACAGGATGTGCTTTTTCACTGGAACAGGAAATTGGAAAGAAAATCTGCATAGATACTGGTGATGACATCCTGTTTTGAAACCATACTCTTAACCCAGGAATGAACTCTGCTTTCCGCACATTATATATACATACACACATACATACATACACATCTGCAGAATGTACAGAACTCCCACACTATCCACACTTTGGTCTCAGCACAGCAGCATAAGCTATCAGGGAAGAATACGTAACACATCCATTAATATTAAAGGAGGTATTCCTCTCCACCTGCAGTGAATTGCCCCTTGTTTCCCCTGCAGTGTTTGGCAAGCCTGGATATAGGTGGAGTCCCCCCCCCACCGCACAGCCATTAAGTAAGAGAGAGAGGCAAGCGCTGCCTTCTAGATGCTTCTCAATGCAGTCGCAGCGGTGGTTTGTCTACGGGGCTTGTGATATCAGTAATACTGTTTGATCTCACCATTACGCGCACAGAATTCTGCTATTCGTCACCAGCCGGGCTTGGCACTGACTTGTCTGTCTTGTTGGCGCTTTGATTAGAGAGCCCCTGGGGAGCGATTAGGGCTCATTCGTATGGTGATCTCTCTCGGGAGGCCACCCAGGGGTGGTGTGTGGGGAGCGATTAGGGCTCATTCGTATGGTGATCTCTCTCGGGAGGCCACCCAGGGGTGGTGTGTGTGCACCCTGGGTCCATTTAGCACAGCGTTCCTGTTTATTCGTTTACTTGTGAGATCCGCTTGTCCAGGGCAACTTGGCTTGTGTTTTCACCAGGGGCGATTCTAGGATTTTACCTTTAGGGAGATCTCAGCCCCCAATGAGAATGTGAGATGTACACATGCAGAGCACAAGTCAACATTTTTTATTAATTTACTGTTACATTCCCCAAAACAAAAACGCCACAATGGTCTGTCGCTCTCAAAATTGAAATACCCACTCTCTATCTGTGGTATTAAAAAAAAAATAGATATGAAGTTAAAATGTTTCTTAGAAAAGAATGACTAAACAGTTTCAGGGGGGCTAAACCCCCCCACCCTAAATAGGGTCTAAAATCACCACTGGTTTTCACACACGGCCCATTTACCCACAGCTGGATTTACAGAAGCAAATTCAGCTTAATTACCTTTTCCTCAAGGTTGCAACGGCAGTGTCACATATGTGATTCAAGCCTGCAACCTTTCACATGTAGGCGTTATGCAACCCTGCTGGGGGGGGTCAGTGTGGAGGGCAGGCAAATGATCTGGCATTCCAGAAGGCTGTGGGCTCCAGCCCCCGCACGTGACTTAAACCCTAGCGGTAGAAACCGGTACTACATTGTGCCAATCATGGGCACGTTGCCATAGTATGACTGAGAATCTGCAATGGAAAGAAAAACTATAAATCGCAGTACTACTGCCTACCAGTAACATATATGTGTAAGAGGTAGAGAAGAGTGTCTAGACCTCCTATACGCCACACTGACTGCGTAAAGACAGGACAGGGACAGGGACATAAATCAAAGTGACAGGCTATCTTTACTTCATCAGATCACTCAAGAGCCGCGAGCGAGCGCGCGCGCGCGAGAGAGAGAGAGAGAGAGAGAGACAGGGCCCACAGAGGGCGCGTAAGCAGTGGCATGCGAGGCGGTCTAAACGCGCGTAATTCCCCCTCTCAGATAATAAGGGACTGACAGCGGCTTCAGAGCTGTCAGCTGATCTGTCATTCACGCCCTCGGGAGAGACTGGTGCCCGTTAGCCTATCGGAGGAGGCGTGATTGAGTTGAGTCACGAGGCGCGATTTCCATTCCACACCACTCCACAGCATCAAGGCCGACAATTACTCACTCACACCCCCCCCCCTCTCCCCTCTCCTCCCGGGGAAGGGTGTCTGTTTTCTCTAATCTAATACAAAAGACAAATGGCCGCCGCGCGTGGTTGAGTGAGACTAACGACAGGGGGATTTGGCAGCTCCAGTAAATCCATTTACCCCCCCCCCTCACAGGGCCACTAATAACAATCCTGGGTAATTATTCTCCCAGGTAGGGGTATTTGTCATTTAATTTGGTTGCCGGTGTAATCGACATCACAGCCTTCTCTTCTCCAGCTTCTCCGCTGGATCCCTGCTGTCCCCCAGCAGCCAGGTCCAGGTCTGATTTGGGTTCGTTTCATTGACTCTGACCCGCACACGGGACTAGGAGTGTGCTCTAAAGGCTGTGTATTTACTGCTCAAGGGGACAGCAACACTGGTGCCCCACCCGGTACTCCACCCTGTGACCTCCTAGGAACATGTCAAGTGCCCTAATTACTGCGCCACACAGCTGCCCTTATAGATTTTAAATACGAGGAATCACTGGTGCCGTGGGAACGTGTAATTATCAGCATGTTATACGTGGACTCTGTACGGGTGCTGTCGGCGGCGTCGATAGGTGTCATGTCCTGCTTTGTCCCGGATCATATTTCATTCTGATGGCCTCACCGCTCCGCTCAGATGTGTGTGTGTTAGCGCGATGCACAGACGCCTCACCGCTCACACCAAACCCTCCAGACAGGAAGCGATACCGACTGCAGTCTGCCGCGTCGATCATAGCAGAAGTGCTGTTAGGTGCCCCTGCGGAGGGCGAGGGGCCCAGGTGCAGACAGCAGTGATCTGACAAAGAGTCCGTCACCTCCATACGGAGTCAGCGCCATTACCCAGAGTTCTCTGCTCTGTCTCCATGACAGAAGTGAGACAAAGTCACATGATTTGATTTCTGTTTCTGATTAGAAATGAAATGTAAGGGGCCTCGGATAGCGTAGCTGTCTAACGCACTCGCTTTGACTGGTGCTTTGCGAGTGTGAGCTGCCTATTGCAGTCACGCTTCGAAACCCGACTGCGCCAGACCGGCCCTGGTGATTGGTTGTCCGCCCCAGGGGAAGGGGGGAGGGTGAGCCGGCACAAACTCGCTGAGTAGTGCGAAGGGCGTCTCCAGAAAGTAGGGGGCGAGTTCCGTCTCGGAGGAGGCGAGTTTGTGGGGGAGGGGGTGAATCGAAGTAAATAGAGGGTACAATTGGCCACTACATTGGGATAAAAAAAAAAAATGAAGCGTAATCATCGCGGAAATTTGAACCTCTTGCCGTAAGGAGCCCACGTGTGTTCTAGCATTCTAGTAATGAGAGACAGAGATCTGTGGAAGACGCAACGAGGATGAGCACTGCAGTAATCCTACAGACGAGCGTCTCTCAGTCTTCAAAGAGGGGCTGACTGTGTTTTTTTCCCCAAACAGCATTGCACTAAATATACATTCTGAGCGGCAGCGTGTGCCAGACGCAGGAAATAGCATCGAGGCGGTGTCGGGGGTGGGAGGTGTACACCAGTGATGGGGGTTTGATGGCATTTCAGATGCATTTCAGTTCAGGAGCAGAATCATCTTGTGTGGAGGAGAACTGGCTCTACTGTGATACATCTGTCTACAGAAATGTGTAGCATGCCCCTTGAATATTTTCTGTTATAACTGTTATTCCTCAATTTGAAACTTGGCGTGTGCCGGCACATCGGCATGGATTTGTCATCAGTGAGCCACTCGTCAAGTCTTGCTAATTGGTTTAAATAAATTGGCAGTTATGTTCTATTATAACACTGCAATAATTGATATTCAAGGGGGATGCAACATTATACACACTTATGTAATATATATATATATATATATATCCATATGATAATGCAGCTCAATCTTGTATATGCTGTTACCCATTATATTCATATTATATTAATAATATGTTTTAATAAGGGCAGTGTGGGACTACAGTCCTATTTAAATGGAGGAAAACAAGGCCAGTAAGTCGCTGCGTTCTCTATAAAATGGACTGTGAAGATTCGGCATCAAAAGTCAAAATCATGAATATTTACATTCCTCCCTTGGGGGCCCTAATTGCTCAAATTTATCTATTGCCATCTGTCTTTCTGTGAAAAAGATCCTTCCGGATATCTCTCTCGGAGCAGTTATTGCGTTTTGAAAAACCACGAGCAACTCCTGACCTTCCAGCTGATGGTTATTTTTACACCGTTTCCTCCCCGAACACATCCCGTCGGCTCTCCGGCATCAGACAGAAGCCCTCTGACTCGGTGTTCCCCGCTGTTTGGCTGCAATATGTTACGCTTAATAATTCAGGTGCTTCGGGAAGGATGCTTGGATCCAGACACAACTAGCGCCTCCAGAAGGAGCTCTCAGCTCCAAGGTCCTTGGATCGATTCAGGAAAAGCAAACGATTGCGAAAGTGCGATGGGGGTCTGTGAGAGAGGCAAGCGAGCGCGTGGTCGGGGGGGGTTGTGTAACCTGAGTGTGACACGGCTCGAAGACGTTTGCTTTTAGCAGCTGTTTATACTCTTTAGCAGGGTACTCCAAGCCACGCTTGGAACGCGATCATTTATTGTTAAAAACCAGCGCGTTTCGGCATAAAGCCTTCGTCAGGGTTTCATCAACCAGTGGAAAAACACAAGACTTTTAAATGATACCTTGGTAGTTCAGTGAAGCAGTGCCACAGCTCCCCATTGTTCCAGTATGTGTGAATGTGTGGCATGCCAGCTTAGTGTCAAACTGTCTGAGGAAGAGACCGCAAAAACAACAACAACAACAACAGTAGCAGTTTGAAGAGAAGGCTGTGGTTGTCGTTAGCTTTATCGTGCAATCGTGGCTGTTGTTTTGTTCATGAACTAGGGAAGCTGTGATTTGTGTGGCATTCCGCAGCTCATTTCAGCAAAACTCCCCGACTGATTCAGTTCCTAATTAAGTCTCCAGGGAGTCGGTGGTTTCATCTCCCGTCCACGTTTCCACCACTGGTGAGTTTTAGGTCATAAACGCATTTTGTTCTGAAATTTGCACAAAATTCAAAGCAATCTTTTTTTTTTTTAACATATTTGCACTACTGAGGGCCTGAAAGTGGAACGCTTCAATCGATCTTGATTTTCTTTGCTCCTAGAGAGTGCACTGAAAGAAGGAGTTGGGAGGGAAAATATAATTATGAGGAGATAAATGGAAACCTCCTTTTTGACCTACATTACCTCAACTGTTTTTATTATATTTAGTCAGCGTTCCTAAAAGTCAGGATGACAGAAATTGGCCATGTTGATGGAATGGGCTGTCATATTCCCCTTCCCCACAGTAATGATTCTCTGGCAGTAAAACTCTCACCCTGACGGATGGGAACGATGGCTCCCTCCCTGTTCAAAAGCACTAAACTGATGCGATGATGTAACAGACAGGCGAAATGCTCACCAGAGAGTCCAGATGCAGATTATTCCTCAGAACGTAGTGATGAACGGTTTGACGAGACTGTACTGTGCAACTTGGCGAGGTTTCATTTTCAACAGTGCAGCAACTTGTGCCCCTGGTGAATTCTCGTGAAAAAACGACAGGAGGCAGAATATTTACGTCACAGTTTACTAAACCAACCTTTGAGCTTTTTAAATATTATTTCCTCAAAGATCCCCCTGGCATGCACTTTCACTGTTGAAGCTAAACATTGGACGTGCATAACATTAATTAATCTGGGATTAGGTTCACAAAAACGGGGTTCGATTCCACACACTGCAATGGCTGGGAGTGCCACTAGGGGGGGGAGGGAAGCCGACATGAGATCGCTGCGGATAGGAGTGGCTCTGTGGTACTGGAGTTTGGTTGACAGACGATACTTTGCCTTTGTCACTGCCGGTCTTAGGCTACGGCAGCAAACTAATAATACGAGGGGGAGATTGACATGAAAAGGAGAGGGTGCAATTGGCTACTAAATTGGGTGAAAATCTGAAACGTTCACAGAACGCGCTAAGGCTCGACAGCCTGTTTTTGACACCTGCATCCGTCATCGTGCTGGGTCACAGAGGAGAGCCCACGTCACACAGTACATCTTTATTTGTTGTAACCAAAGTAAAAAAGCAATAACGCGTGCCTGGATCCAAGGCTACCTTGGCGTTTCCTAATCGGGGATGATTTATGGAGGCCACAGAAGCGCCCGTGCCCCTCTCACCTCACGCATTGCGTTCGTCCCCTGGAGACCACACTCAAGCACCGCGCTGGCAGCTCAGTCATCCCAGCCACACTGTGGCCTCTATGAATTCATCTTAATTAAAACTTGTTTCCCTCTTCTCTCTCTCTCTCTCACTCACTTGTTTTTCTATTTCTAATATTCCTGTAGTCGTCAAAGGAGAATAAAGTGGGGATTTGATTGACATTTTTTTTTAATTCATGAAAGGGATTGACAATGTGAACTGCTGAACTGAATATTTCTGTCACCAGAATAAAGGGTGGAAACGAGTTAAGAGGTAAACACGCTCACTGTCAGAAGGTATTGTCGGTGCCGGATTTGATACAGCTCAGGACACTCTCTAGACAGTAGACAAATAATGAGCCTAGATGAGCTGAATGGCCTGTTGTCATCCTCAAATATTATTATGTTATGTTCTTGTATATGGACTGCAGAAAACTAGATTAACCCCAAAAGGAAACACATTCATTCAGCCAGGCATCATATTTCAAGGTCATGGAATGACCTCTACCTTCTGCATTTAGAGCTACTGGAATGACCTTGAAATGTGGGGAATATGGGATGGGAATACTTTCTTCACTTTCACACCTTAGAGAGGTTACATGGAGTCTATATTTATCACACATCAGATTTATTGATTATTTTTTCCATCTTCCATTCTTCCTGGAGAATTGGGGTCAGAAAATCCACTAGGTTTAGACCAGTGGTTCCCAAACTGTCGGGTTGAGAATTTTCTGTTTTTAAATTATGATAATAACAGAATAATAACATAAATTGGTGCTATGGCACTATTATACGGCATTAACAAAATACAATGTTCTACACATATTGAAAAGCTTCAGTATGAAAGAGTGTTCAAAGAATGATGTCGGCCTCGTATTCCCCATATTTGTTCTATTTTGTTGTATTTTTTTTTGTGCTTTCCCTGGTCGGCTGCCAGGCTCGTTGACTGCACGTGAACTGAGAGCGAAATAAAAGCTGACCTGGCAACCGCAACCTTTTTACCGCGCCAGAATCCCGTTAGCCGCGCTCCAGAGACGCTCTCACTCAGCCAGATACTCTGAATTAGGCTTTCGCACGCTTAGCTCAACCTGCCAGGGAGGGAACGGAATGCAAGCTGAACGCCCAGGTCGGCTTGTTAAGAGCACTTAAAAGACTGGAAACCGAGAGACGGAGAAAGGAGGAGGGCTCATGGCTTGTGTTCTTTTTGTTGTTGTTGTTTTAGCGGTCGAATGTCTGATTACATGTTTTTTTTCTTCTGAAGGCACAGGCCAACAGCTGGCGCCTCATTCTGGTCTGGGCTCACATGCAGCCATTATTCCACAACTGTCTCAGATGCAGCCATTATTCCACAACTGTCTCAGATGGGATTCATTATGAGGACTGGTGGTAAAATGGAGGCAACAACGTTGTTCTGGGAACCTTCAGCTGTGCTCAGGATACCTAGTTACAGTACATCTTTTACCACTTTAACTAGATGCACACCACACACACAGACACATACAGACACACACATACAGACACATACACTACACAGACACATACACACACACACATACAGCACACACACATACACACACACACACACACACACATATACAAACGCACATGCACACACACACACACACATAAACACATAAACACACACGCACAAACACACACACATACACACATAAACACACACACACATACACACACACACACACAAACCCACACACACTAGCACATACACACACATACACACACACACACACACACACACACACACATTATCTTTACTCCATTAGCCCTTATAGATATCTGGGCATCTTCAGTCACAGAGCAATTAAGTATCGCCTCAGTGTGTGTGTGTGTGTCTCATTCATGACATCCCAGCTGATTCACTGCTCACCGTCTTGCCTCCGTACCCCTGCGACAGACTTAAATCAGATTTAAATTACCCAATTACCCAAACTACAGAGCCGGGCCCGTCAGCCCTCTGCCTGTCCGGGTGATGAAGCTGCGAGCTCACGGCAGCCTGACACCGTCTCCGGGGTCAGTGACGAGACCCCCGTGGCCTTTCCTCGATCGCATGTCTCCCACGCGCCCTAAATTACCTTCCCTCTGACGGGAAATGTCATCGGCGCGCTCCCGAGGGGCCAGCGGAGCGGGATGCCGTCGCTGTCCGACACCCTGCGTGACACTCTCTCCCCCGCGCTCCTGTGTGGCTCGGGCACGCCGGCGGAGATTTTCAAAGGGTCGCAGAGATGAGAGAGATCAGCCTCTCCCTCTTAAAGGTGGCGTGTAAGCCCCCCCCCCGTGTTGTCTGTCAGCCAGGGCCGCTTCTGATTGGATGTCACTTTCGTGGACCTTCTCACCTTCAATCACAGAGGGGGAAGCGATCGATTTCTAGTGGATACAGCAGGTTAATTAGTTTAATATTGAGGGGGTGAGATTACTGTGCCACTGTTTCCCGGTGCTGTTTGTAGATGTTCCCCTATAATTGACTGTGTTTGACAGTTGAAATATGTTGGATCACGAAGAAGACATCGATGTTGACAGTGACAGAGATGTTCTGAAGTCAGAGGTGACAGAGCGTGGTCAGTGTGTCTAACTGACCTGGTTTGGATTCTTCTCACACACTCACTACAGACAGTGTGAACCTGGCTATGAGCTAGGCCCTCAGTACCCCTCTCTGTCCACATTTACCCCTGTGTCACACACACACACACACACACACACACACACACACACACACACACACACACACACACACACACACAAACACGCTAGCCCCCCCCTCCTCCTACAAACAAAAACATACAATTAGGCTCCTTTCCAAGTGATGTAAAATGGGACACAGTCTACAGTGAAAGCCATTGTTTTCTCAGCCTCCCATCACCACATGTCCCAAACCCCAAACCCCAATCACAAAACCTTCAGCACAAATGCGTTTCTCCCCAGTCAGGCCTGTCCTGACCAGCCGAGCACATGACTGAGACTGGAACAACAGCAGGAGAGCAGAGCAAACACAACCCCAGTCCTACACCCAACACCCAACGTTATTGTGCTTTATCAGTTGTCTTTCTCTGTGTGCACTTTGGGCTGCAAACCGTTGTATGAAAGGTGCTGTATAAATAATGTTTATTATTATTATTATTATTATTATTATTATTATGAATGCCTTCAGCATAGCGGTTCTGGCCCAGTTTAAAAGAGTGCACGCGTTAACCGCCACTAAATGACCGGTCCATTCCAGACTCAAAAACACAAAAATGGGCCTCCGATAGCGAGCGGTCTAACGCACCCGTATTTGCTGGTCCTTTACGAGTGTGAGCTGCCTATCACGGTCGTTTGAAACCCGACTGCTGGGCCCTGGTCATCAGCCCCAATCAGGGGTGGCGTTTGGCTGTCCGCCCCAGGGGGAGGGGGGAGGGTGAGCCGGCACGAGTTCGCTGAGAAGCGTGTAAGGGTGTCTCCAGAATGTGGGTGGGCGTCCCATCTCGAAGGAAGCAGAGTTCGCTGCCCTCAGAGAATGAGCTTGCCTTGTAGAGACGAACGGCAAACTCATGTAGGGAGGGCAAATTGAAATAAATATATAGGGTATAATTGGGCACTAAATTGGGAGAAAAAAAGGATAAAATCTGAAACAAATAAAAGACACTAAAACATCTGCTCTGGTGCGGTTCATTTGTGAGGGAGGAGGACTGCTCTCACGCCCCACTTTCCCCACGCTCTTATTTTTAGCCCTCCAGCTCTTTGGGGGCTGGCGATTGGGGCTTTCGGGGCCGCGGTTGCTCTGGATGCGCTGGAGCGTGAGCGCGTTTCTGTGGAGCCCCGCGGTGTCCTCAGCACCCAGAGCTCAGTTCAGAGGCGTTTCCCCAACCCCCGCCGGGTCCCTGCCATCCCGGACGATACCTCGCAGCGGCCCGCGGGCCCGTTCAAACCCGGACAACACGCTTGGCTCGACACGCACACACACACACACACACACACACACACACACACACACACACACACACACACACACACTCATCACTCGACTCGGCTCAACGGAAGGCCTTTCCCGGGTTTGACTGTTTCAGAGAAGCGGTCAAACTTCTACGTGATCGCGGAGACGTGTTCTTCATCACAGATTAATTCATCATCTTCATCACTCGTCGACACAGTGTACCATCAGGGAACAGCTTGATGGTGCGAGGCTAACGTGCTAATGGCCCCATGCACAGGGTTAACCCCCACTCCAACTCTGAGGTCTAATGTGATTATGTAGGCTCTAATGGACACTGAGCAGAGATGGCGGAGCTTGGAGATATCAGGTCACAATAAGGGGGGTGGGGTCCCCCTGGACTGTTGGACTGTCCAATCGCTGACCCTGGCTAGGTTTCTCCTTACACAGGTCCCAGAATGCACTGCAGGGGGAGGGAGCCAGAAAGAATGGGCTCAGAATAAAGAGATTTAATGGGATATAAAAATAAAGGGATATCATGGATGCAGGCCATCGATTGTTTGAAAGATCTGTAAGATGTGCACAAATGAGCTAAAACAATTAAAAATGCATACTGCACTGTAAAGCCAAGAGGGAACATTCTCGATGCCACATGCACATGAGCTGATCTAATGTAAACCAACGCGGCTGTTTTCATCTACACAGAGTCTAATCTTGTGCTAGCCGAGTGCTGCTCACCCCAGAATATCTAAAGAACGGAGGTGCATTCATTCCAGTAACTTTAGGACCGCAACTGTCCGTGATATATAAAAGACTGTGACTTTCACTTTATTACTGCACAGATCAAAACTCCCGGATAGTGTGGACAAGAACCAGACAGCAGAACAAAAAAACTCAAAAAAAGTCTTACCTAATACCTATCACTAGTATGGCAAAGCTTTCTACCTCTTTTCCCTGGAAAGAACAGGTACATATGACAGAAAAGGTGTCCCTCAAACGGACTTCTCTTCACTCCCTTCTCCTCACTACAAAAATAAGTAGGCAGTGTTGCTGCCTCACCTCCCAGCAGTGGTGGTATGCAAATGAATGAATTAAACAACAAAAAACGAAGTATAAAATACAACAATCCAGCAGAAGAAGAGGCCACAGGTGGAATTTAGTTAAAGGCAAATTCCGCACAGATATTAGGAAGTTTTTCTTTACACAGAGAGTTGTCAATGCCTGGAACAGCTTGCCAGGTCGGGTAGTAGAGGCAGAAACGCTTGGGCTATTCAAGTCCAGGCTAGATGTAGTACTAGATACTCTTTAGATTAGGACATGATGAGCCTAGATGGGCCTAATGGCCCGTTCTCATCATTATGTATTCTTAACTTAGACCAACGTAAGAAATAGAACAGAGGATTCGACAAGCCAAGCCAAGGAGCTTTTACACACACAAGGAGCTTTTACACACACAAGGAGCTTTTATACACACAAGGAGCTTTTACACGCAGACACCAGTGAGTAATGAGTAAAACCCTCTCTGGCTGTGGTGTGTTGCACTGGACAGACTGGCCTACTTCCACTTGATTTAGTGCCACCAGCTCATCTTGGCCATGGCTGACCTCTTTGCTCTGAGATGTCAGGTCTGTGGAAATGGGGTTCAACCTGGATGGAAGGACTAGTCACCTGACATTTTAGAATCCCTCGTTCCTTTCTGCAGGTGAAGAATTGAGGATTCAGATTTGGTGCCTAGTCCTGGGCCTGTATGTACAAAGCATCTCCAAGTAGGAATGCTGATCTAGGATCAGTTTAGCCTTTTAGCTCATAATGGATGTGGTTAGGATATGGACAGGGGAAACCTGATCCTGGATCAGCACTCCTACTCTTAGGATCTTAGGTACATGTGGCCCCTGGCCTCCATCTGCCCTTTGCTTTTCGACGAACAGAACCTCTCAATGAGGCTAAGTCGATATTTTGATTCAAGTATCTCTGCAGTGGTTTTCTAAACGCCTTGCTGTACAAACAATTCACAGCTCGAATCAGGTCATTTTGGTCATTTATTTGTAACATGGAAACAAGTAACACCTGGATGGTAACTCATTTTTTAACTGGAGCAAATTGGGCCAAGCTATTTCTCCATCTGGGATTTAAACCTAAATCCTTCTGGCCAGGAGCTTATAACTGTTCCCCCCACCGCTGTATGATACCTTTAAATACATTACCTTTATTAAGCACAAACCTTATGAACCAGACAACCTTGCGCATGATGTCATTAACAAGTATCTATGAAGCGACAATTATCACACCTTCACACAAAAACGAAGTCTTGGCTGAAAGGAAATCAAAGCTGCTCTCATTGAACCTTGTAATGTTGTAAATAGGAAGTGTCTGATTATGAACTTTTTTTCTTGTTTTTTGTTTTGCTCTAGTTTATCTGGCCTACACTGTTTTTATACTCTCCTATAGTAAAATGTAATGTCGCCTACTGTATGAATCTGTAACTGTCTTGTATCAATCTTTCACCTGCCACGGGACTACAGATGAAAACTAGCTCTCGAGCTAACTCTGGCATTGTACCCATTGATGCCTTTTGGGAATATGTTGATTACCAGGGGTGCACATAAGTGGTACAACATTAATTGCATCCTCAAACGTTAATTGCGTGAATAGTTAGTTAATTAAACAACTAACTAAGTTCATTAACTTACCAGTGATGGACTGATCAAACTTAAAGTCGCATATGTTTCAAAAGTTTGTCGTCTTGCTTGGTACGCGATTAACGTTTGAGGACGCGAATGCGTACTGGCATACCACTTACGTGCAGCCTTGTTGATTACTATGTGCTGACCCTTTTACATAAATTAAATAAATACAAATAAAATAGAAGCCAGAAATCCTTTACATCCAGTATATTTAACAGGAATGTATGAAGCAGAAAGCCTAAAGAGCTGAAATACAGATGGATGCTGATCGAGGCCCTGGGGCGTGGCTCTCTCTCGGGCGGGTGGTGTTCTTAACGGCCGAGTCCCTCTCCATCCCGCCCGCTGCACCGTCAAATCAATTATGCGGAGAAGCTCTCCTCCTCTGAGAGGCGAAACAAGCAGCGCTACGGCAACGAGAGCGCCCCGTCAGCACTTTGAGAAACACAGGGGGAGAGAGAGGCGATGGGAGGCTGGCCACGCCCGCAAAACAGAGATACACCCCCTCCCCCCAGCCCTACACCCCCCCTGGAGGGATCTCTGGCCCACAGCTTGTTCTCGGTGACCTTGAGAAAAAAAAAGAGCACTTTCCAACGTTGCAAGTTTTCGCAGATATCGGAAGGAATCGTTGTTTTTTTGTTTGTTTTAATGCTAACTACTAGAAGAGCTGCTCTTCTCCCGCCTCAAATTCCACACACGTCCGCCACGCAGCTGAATTGATCAGCTCATCGAAACGCACTGCTCCAAAATCGGTGATGGGCTTTCATGTGGAATAAACGGCGTGCAGCGTATAACCAAGTGGAGATTGAATGCTGTTATAGATTCCTAGAGGAGATGCTGATGATGAAATGCACTTTTATTACTTATTTAGATCAATTGAATTACATTTGTTTGTCATTTTTCTTTACTTATTTGCATCTGCCTTCAAAGCAGCCTTTGATATCCATAACAGGCATGGAAACCAATGCATTTCAACCTACTGGTTCTTTGGTTAGTAATAGTTAAAAGTTATCTAGCTTGTTGTTATGTTATTGTGGATAAAGGAACAAGAAATGTATTGCAATGCAAATAAGAATGTGGAGTACACTA
>JAINUG010000195.1:242500-255000 GCA_029706075.1 Aldrovandia affinis | reverse complement strand
GAAAGATGCAAGCAATACCCCCAACGGACGGGTGACAGACTGGCAGACATATATAATAGACTTAGGCCTGCATTTTTCATATAAATTTGTTTCAGATTTTTTCTAGTTGTTCTCCCAATTTAGTGGCTACTCTACTTATCTACTTATTTCTATTCGCCCTCCTCCACAAACTCGCCACCCGTCTCTATGGGGCAAGCTAACTCCCTGAGGCCGGCGATGATCCGTCTCCTCCAAGATGGAACTCACCGACCTGCTGGAGACACCCTTCGCACTTCTCAGCGAGCTCGTGCCGGCTCATCCTCCCCCTTCCCCCTGGGGCTCTCGGCCATGGCCGTTCTGGCACAGTCGGGTTTCAAACCTGTAATAGGCAGCTCACACTCGCTAAGTGAGTGCTTTAGACCGCTACGCTATCCGAGGCCCCTCCTTAGGCTTGTGTTTTGTCCACACAGAGAGAGAAGTACCCAGCCATGGCAGGCAGCGCTTCCTGTGACAGTGACTTACGCCTCTGCTAGGAGCAACACGTGGCAGCGAGTGGGACATTCACCAAATGGGGCCGAGCACATGGGACGCCAGGCGTTATATTGAGCGGAATAAATTAGATGTTCGGTCAGGGGGATAAAAAAACGTGTGTGACGCTAACATGGCAACGGCCAATCCGCCAGAACCGGACCAGATTGCACCGGCGAGGAAGGCGGTGTCGTCTTGACAACGCTGAATCTGTTCTGGCCTTGATGGGCTGTTCCTGCGAGCCGAGGTTCGATTCAGCCCTCATAGCCTGCTGAGTTGCGCTTTCTGCAAAGTGCTATACATCGCCGCACAAACACACACGAGCACACACACACACGTTTTAGTTTACGGTTTAGCAGACACTTAGCAGAGCCCAGTTGAGCGTGCAGTTTTTTAAATGGCCAACAAAAGGCGGAGTAATTCATCCGCTCGTAAACGAACCGTACCGTCTTAAGCTTTGGGCACAAACAGCCATAATCTCGCTTCCCGTGCTTGAGAAGTTCAGAACTGCAGGTAAGCTGGTTTTACACAGGCGGTTGTCATGGGAATGGCCAATAGTATGCATTAGCAGGTACAGTGAAAGTAGTTAATCCATAAGGTAAGATAATATTTACCTTTTAGTGTCTTTTAGTGGGCGGTGGGTTTTGTGTGTGTGTTTGCTCTTTGGGACAGGCTAGCTGTAGAAACTGAAACAGGATTCAGATTATTCCTCCATGGGCTATTTTGGGGAAGGTGTGTGCTCATGTGCGTTATCTTCGGTGGAGAGTGTTTGCGTTATCTGTTTGTGTTCGAGGAGGGCAGATGGGCCCCAGAGCGGCCAGAAGCTGGAACTTGAGGCAAGGAGCCCTGAAGGAGTGCAGACAGAGTTTCACCGTCAAACGAGGTGGGGTGAAGGGGCCTCGGGTGGTGTAGCGGTCTAACGCACTCGCATTGACTGGTGCTTTGCGAGTGTGAGCTGCCTATTAGCTTGCCCCGTAGTGACGGGCGGAGAGTTCGTGGAGGAGAGTGAATCGAAAGAAATAGAGGGTATAATTGGCTACCAAATTGGAACAGAATAAATCTGAAAAATGAGGTGAGGTGAAGGGAAATCAAGTCTAAATGATGTGGTGATGCGCAATGTCCTTCAAAGAAAGGGGGACCACAAACAACGGTACATTTTATGACCACAAGTCCCAAGTGATAAAAATCTGACCACTGACCACACGTCAGACCTATAAAGAGTACCCAAAATGAGGTGCTGTCGAATTTCAGTAGATCACATGACGGTTCCTTACCCCATCTCTCACGTGTAAGTAATTCATCTCTCTGGTGCATTTTCACTCTCAATGAGATACTCTGCCACCCATACCCCAGGGGTGGAATAGTCACATGGTCTGGGCCCCAAACCACCATGCAAGATGCTGGATTAGTAAGCATTCTGTCTGAGCTGGTGAAAGATCTGACTTCCATGGGCAAACACTGGCATTCCCTCATACACACAAGTGTGATATTCACACTATGGTCAAAAAAAGTGTTAAATGTGGAAAAAATGCTTGAAATAACATCTGGTGTGAACCAGTCGAGTGGAGTCAGTGGCTGAGTCACAGCTTGAGAGCGGAGGGGACATGGGGGGGGGGGGGGCACAGGGAGACCGCTGAGGAGAGGACACAGTGCTCTGAGCGCTCATTCCAGGAATCTGGCGCTTGGGCTGTGGATTTACCACTCAAGGATGTACCTTATTCTGTTCAAACTTAGTTTCAGATAATTACAATGAGTTGCAATGTACTTGTAGCATATTGAAGGGTGTTTGTATCTATATATACAGTGCATATGTGTGTGTCTCTATGCGTGTCTGTGTGTGTGATTGTGTGCATGTGTGGGTATGAATGTGTCTGTGTGTTAACTGTGTGTTTGTGCATGTTTGTGTCTGCATAGTGTGTGTGTGCAGGTTTGTGCACGTGTGTGTGTGCGTGTGATGGAACAGGGGAAAGGGAAACGGGATATGTGTGTTATGTCTGGATATGTTGTGGCCCTGCTCCCCGTAGCCCTGCTTTCCTCCATCGCACAGACCACGGTCGTGTTTTGAATAATTCAGGCAGGAATCCCAGCATTAGAAATGAAAAGCCCACCGTCCACCCTGCGCCATAACAGCCCCCGCCGTACCGCCGAATCAGTGCACCGTGCCCGCTAACCAAGGAGCGCGGTAGTGGCAGGCCACCAGATTTATTAAATTTTTAATATATTTTCTCTTTCCGCTGTTTTTTCCAATTTTTCTCCCAAATTAGTAGCCAATTATACCCTCTTTTTTCATGTGAATTTACCCCTCCTTCATGTTGAGAGTTCGCTGCCGTAGTCCTGAAACTGGCAGTGACATGCGGCTGAGCCCCGCCTCCTCTGAGCCGGAACCCGCTAATCAATCACCGTAACTCCGGTATGCACTCAGGGCCACTCCTATACGCAGTGAGCTCGTATCGGCTTCCCTCCCCCCACCCGGGGCACCTAGTGGCCCTAGTGGAATCGAACCCCGGACGCAGTAGCCAGCGTCAGACGTTCTACCGCTACACCACCCGGGAGGCCCTTCAGGCCACCAGATTGAACAGTTCCCATTACAGACGTGGCTTTGACGATGATGGACAGCTTCATTCCCCCCCTCACCCTGTGTGCTTTTTGCTCCTTTTGCTCAATTCCCAGTGCCGGTCGGATTTGAAACAGAAAGCGGAAAGCGGCCTTGATCGGTGAAAGGTGTCGCTTAGGGAGAATTAGTGACAGCAGCCCTGACTTACGACGCTGTTTCTTGCTCAGGTAAAACGTCCTTCGAGGGGCGCGTCGATACTCCCAAAACCGCAAACGTGTGGATTCAAATACGCCTGCTACACCGCTCACATAATAGTGTTGTCCTTAACAGCGCTCGCTCTGGGCCAGATGTGCGTCATGTGTTTGAGCGGGCCCTGTACACCGTCTCTTTTTAAAATACATTTTGTTTCAGATTTTTTTGTTTCCAGGTTTTTTTCCCCAATTTGGAAGCCAATTATACCCTCTATTTATTTTGATTAACCCTCCCCCACCAACTCGCCGCCTGTCTCTACGGGGCAAGCTACTCTCTGAGGCCAGCGATAATCTGCCTCCTTCGAGACGGAAATCACTGACCCCCTTTCTGGAGACACCCTTACGCGCTTCACAGCGAGTTCGTGCCGACCACCAAATGTGGGGGCCAGGGCTGGTCTGGCAGAGACGGGTTTCGAACCTGGTAGGCAGCTCACACTCGTACAGGACCAGCCAAATGTGGGTGTGTTAGACCGCTACGCTATCCGCCAGCCCCCTCCATATTTATTTTTGTCTCTGAAATCTCTGAAGGAGCATCTAAGCAGCATCACCTGAGTTGTGCAGCAGCAAGAGATGAGGTCATTTTGAAGCCATTAGCACCCACTGAATACAAATATACCCTTCATCTGCGCCTTCACCGCCGTCCGTTGCTCATAATCAAAAGGCATTAAGTTCTTCCAGGCCAATCGGATTCAGATAATGTCGGCCTGAGCAATAAGTTCCAGCTCGATCGAGCGACAGCGGTCCAATCATCAGAATCTGAAATTCACACGGGACGTGCGATGCGACGGACAGTGCTGTTTCTCAAAGAGAATTCAAAAACGTTGTATTGCTGTTTCTTACTTTGAAGCTGTTTGCAGAAAACTATTGCAGAAAACACGTAACACTGAAGCAAACACAATCGTCTGCAATCTTCCACCGGCAATCAAATGAATCTCACTAGTGGAAGAGTGTGATTTTCCAAGCACCACAGAGTATGTTAAGAAACACTACTGGACTACCAATAGAATATTAAAGACTGCTCTATTCTATTTAGGGGACCAAGAAAGGTGGACACCACCTGTCTTAACAGCAGAAGGAAATAAAGCCATTTAGCAGCATCACTTACTAGTAATGATACATTTTCAGTATATGTGGCCCCAGTGGGGAATAAATTCAGCACACTTAAGATACTACTTAGATTAAGGTGCACCTGTCCACTCCTCCCCACAGATTAAGTGCCTCACCTGTCTTTCTGTTGTGTACATACGATATACTGGCTTGGTGGAGTTTCCTGGCTGTCTTAACGGTGCTTGTTTAGGATCTAATATTTGTCCTTGTGTGCATGTGTGCGAACAGGACTCGTGAGAGATTGTGAGAGACAATGGCAGAAGCTGAAGTAAATTGCACAATAGCACTACTGTAGTGGCCCACTTAGGACACAAACCCATGTCCCTTAAACTGCAGTCCTGACAATCTGGCAAGAAAGGAGGAGACGACAACAGAATTCTTTTGATATGTAAAAGTGCAACAATTTAATTTAGAGCGGCACAACACGGAGCTTAACAATTTCCGTGTACACCTAAGCTCCGTGATTTGTTACTCTGAATACATTTGTGTGCTTTATACGTATCTTCCCTTTGTAAGCATTAGATTGCTCATAGCCTGAAGGGTATTCTGAACCGACTCTGATTGCAGTTCTCCTTATAGACAGTACGCTAGAAGACCAAGTTCTGATTTCTACAGCTACTAATGCATTTTGTTGTTTAGGCCTACTTACTGTATCATTTTAAAAAAACTAAACACTACCCTGAAAAAGTAAAGTAAAAGTGAGTGAAATTACCATTTATGCCCTGGAGTTCTTGAATATCATTCTTGGCTGCTCGACATTTCGCAATAATTACACACTGGCGTAAGTGACACCAAATAAATAAATAATCCAGATGCAGGAACGAACGGCGCGGTAGCCAATGGGCCTTTCACAATGATGTATTCTCCACTCCGAGTCGTCAGGCAGCCTCCACATTCCAGCCTTTCTATTTATAAACAAAAACTATAATATTCATACAGGGCGCCGGGGGCAACGCAGCTTTGAGCGATGATGGCTCGGGCGGGCTTCGACGTCGACGTCACACACACCGACGCTCTGGACGACGTTCGGCCTCGCGAAGCCGAGCAGCCTTGGCTCCCTCCGTCGCATTAAAACTCCATTTCATTCCCTCCTCTCTCTCGGCGGTCTCTGTACTCAATAACACGGCGGAGGCAGCTGCTCTCTAAGTCGATTAGAGAAACGGTGGGAGAAATGAAAAGCAATAAGGCCGGTCCGTTGTTCACTATTACAGCCATTTTTCTAAAGGACGTTTTAGAGAGGGTTTTAGATCAGATCGTCGATACGAGAAATTGAAAGTAAAGACGGGTGGTCGTTGCCCCCGATACACGGAACTCACGTAAATTGTGTGTCTGGCCATGCCAATCACAACCGTGTCTGCTGTTTGGTCTTGTCCACTTCAGACATTCTTTGCTTATTTCAATTTGGGTTCTTGTGACATTGTTTGGTGAAAGGCTGGCAGGAAGCAGACTGTAAAATAGTCTGAATATGGTTTCTATATCGGGACTTAGACAGAAATAACACATTTTCGATTTCAGTGCTCACAAACGCAATTCATTCCAAGACAAAAAAAGTACAATGTTCTTCTGTCAGAGTATAGCACCGTGGAAAGCACAGAGACTAGACTTTCACTCCTTCTTTTTCAGTAAACAGGTGCAGCGTTCTGACTCCATGACACCATCACAGTTCAATAAAAATGCAACGGAGGAAAACTGATTTGCGATTGTCAGTGTGCGATGTTGGTTGACTGAGTTGGAAACCACAACTTGCATTCACACCAGTGTACGTCCTGCATGATTAAACATGTCCATAAATTACACATATATGTTGTATCTTATTGATCAAATCAATGATAATACATGTAATATATACATACATATACAATACAATCAATAATACATTTGACGAGGGAAGGCACACCTACACACCAGCGGCCAATGGCTAAAAGAGCTGATTATTGATTATTAAGTTATTGACCATTCGATCTTCCATATTTCATTAGATAGAAGTCTAATATAGGCCTACTTTAAGATGATAATTGGAAACCACCTTCATATATCTCCGATATTTGTTGACACTGAATAATTAAGCAGATTGCCCCATCACCCCCCCACACACACACACTCCATATTTATAGTTATTTTTCCAAATACATAAAATCATTACTACTTTCTTGAATCTTTATTTTAGTCAAGTAAGTTTGCTCTAATAATCTCTTTTTAAGCTATTTATTATTTAGTTTGTTTATTTGCTTCTCTCTAATATGTGTGAACATGGCTATTCCCTGTCCCCTAGAGAAGGAACCATTCCTCTAGTCATATTCATTACGCAGCACAAGATTGGCAGTTTGAGAGTAATTCAGTTAAAGACAGAGGGGACAGATACGTTTTAAATACTGTTCTCAATGCCATCAGCATTGCCTAGACAACACCTTTTTTCTAGCTTATATCTGAAGCCCGTAGAGCCCCCCCAGATGGCTAGGCTACGGTGTGCTCAGTGCAGTCCTAACGAAGCGACAAATGTCAGCAGCCAAATCTCCCAGCGCAGTCCTGCAGCAGTCCTTCCAGTCAGCCTGTGAGCGTGGCCTCCGGGTATTGAAGGCGTATTTGGTCTGTCGGCGTGCCTGATAGCTGGGAGCACAGTCACAGTCCGTCGTGCCCTTTGGAGAGGAATCTGTAGCATAATTATTAAAGGCCATATCTGTTCGGTCACTTTGTTTGTTTCTGGAAACGATCGCCCTTTAGCGAGGCTGCTAAATCAGCGGCACGAATTGAGGTGGCAAATGTTGGTAACGGGACACACGTCAAAGGTAGCCTTGGCAACAGCGCCGGATAGCGTAGTGGTCTAGAGTAGCGGTCTAGAGTAGCGCAGCGTATTTTGGCTGGTCCGAGTCTGTGCTTCCTGTCAGGGATGCAGTTCGAAAACCCGTTTCTGTCAGACCTGGCTCTGGCCATCAGCCCCGATCGGGGGCGGCGTTTGGCTGTCCGCCCCAGGGGGAGGGTGAGCCGGCTCAGGTCCACCGTGAAACACGTAAGGGAGTCTCCAGAACGTGGCTGGGCGAATTCCGTCTCGAAAGAGGTGTTCGCTGCCCTCTGAGAATTAGCTTGCCTCGTAGAGACGAGTGGCGGACCCGTGTGGGAGGGTAAATCGAGATAAGTAGAGAGTGTAATTGGCTACTAAATTGGGATAAAAAAAACTGAAATAAATATTTAAAAAATGTAAAAAAGGTAGCCTTGCCAGTTATCGAGGACACATATTTGTGTGGTACACTTCTGTTCTCACTGAGCCTGAACTAAACGGTGAAATAGCATCACTAATGTGTCTGTATTTTCCCCAACCCATTTTTAGAATATTTGTCCCCTTTTCATTCAACCGGAGTGGTATATATTGCCTTGTTCCCAGGGTTTCACAAATAAAACAGAAACAAGACCCTAGTATTGTAAAGGGCCGTGATTATTATCGTCATGGCCGTGAACTGTTATGACATATCGAAATGAAAAACATAAATCCACTTACTGTAAATTAGATCTGAACCACATAATTTCCCTATGTGAGAGTCAAAAGGCGTGTTAGCGCAATTATTTGATGTAAGTGCGTATGTGTGAAGCTGTCACCTGCTATCACTGCAGCCGTCATTCAGAATTAACAGTGTGATTTTTTTTTAAATGACTATCATGGTCAAGAATAGATTTGGTGTTTCCATAAAAATGGAGGTTTTACGATTGAAAGATGCCATGTGCACGGACCTCACACTCCACCAGCCACTCCAACACCTGCATCTCTCTTTACTTCATAGAGGTGAGAGATGCACGCTGGCTTTTCAGCACTACAGCGGCAAATTGAACTTGTGACACTGCAAGATTGTTCGTATTAATGACAAGGTATCATGACACCAAGAATGGGTGCATCTACCATATGCTCCCACTGACTCACAATCATCATTGTGATTCGCTGTGAAGAGCAAAACCTTTTGATTGGTTCAGACAAGCCAGTCAAGTGGGCGATTGACAGCTCCTTGCAGCTCCGCCCATTTGTGTCATGATACGTCATTCTCCCATCGCTAGTTTAAAGGTAGAGATAATTTTCCCCAAGTGAAACTGCGAACGAGTTTAGCTAAATCTGTCAGCGTAAACAGAGCTTCGACAGAAATAAAAATGTCAAAAAGAGCGGTTTATCAATGATGAACAAAAGGGGGCTCAGACAAATTCAGGACGGCTCTTCCTCTCCACTCTGACTGTGCGTGCAATGAGAGTCCCCCTGTGATTACTGCAGCCATTATTTTTTTAAAATGTTTTACATTGCCTCCCGCGTGGCCCAGTGGTTACAACGTCCGACGCTGGCCATGGAGACCGGGGGTTCAATTCCCCGTCTCGCCAGAGTCGGCTCTGGCTGGGAGCGCCACCAGGGGTGGCGATTGGCTGTCCGCCCCAGGGAGGGGGGAGGGAAGCCGACATGAGAGTGGCCCTGCAATATACCGGGTTACGGTTGATACTTGGGCGAGTGCCGTCTCAGAAGAGGCATCAGGTCGCCTGTCGCTACTGGTTGCAGGACTACGGCAGCTAACTCACATTACTAGGGGATATATTGACTTAAATAGCGGGTCTAATTGGCTACCAAAATGGGATAAAAATCTGAAAAGAATTTTATTTAACAACATTTTTTTACATTATTTGTTTTCCCCATTTTTCTCCAAATTTGGTAGCCAATTATACCCTCTATTTACTTTGATTTGCTACATTTATAGAGACACCCTTCGCGCTTCTCAGTGAGCTTGTGTCGACACACCCTCCCCCCTCCCTCTGGGGCGGTCAGCCAATTGCCGACCCCGATGGGGCTCTCGACCAGGGCCGGAGTGGCACAGCCGGGTTTCGTACTGTGGCTGCAGTGGGCAACTTGCATTCCAGGCGAATGCTTAGACCGTTACGCCACCGAGGCCCCAGTACTGCAGCCATTCTGTCAGTTTGCTTGGCTGTGAACTTTATGCTTCAATTACTGAACACCAACAGCTGTGTTTTGGGTAGAAAGCAGGGGGAAAGTGTTTTTTACTTCACGCGTGATTTCCCTTTAAAGTGGTTACGTTTGTACCGCTAGACCTGAGAGTATTGCGCCGTGTTCCCTGGGAGACAAACACCTTTGTGTCCGGAAAAGAAACATTGCCTTGAAACGAGAGAAAGGCTTTGTTCTGTATTCTGTATTTTGTTTGCTCCCCCTCTTCCTCAAACACGGTAACACGTATTGTAGCTCATCTGCTACGTCTGTGCCATTTTAATTTCCTCCTGCATTACGAGTGCATTTTCCATCACAGAAAATTTCACAGTTCAAAATCACCGTTGCATTTCACGAATCAAAGACAAGAGAGGTCTGCGCACGTCTTTGAGTCACACATTTACATTCACACCTGCTGTTGCCGCTCAGGCAGGAGAACTGGAATAGCCGGGCTTAAAGCGCCGATCTTTGAATAAAAAAGCGCTGGATCTCTAACCCACAGCTACAGCGCACCCTGACACTGTATAAAAGGAATGTTCTAACCAGGAAGAAGGCAGGAGAAAGCAAGGCATTGTGGGTATGTGGGAATGAAACCGTGTAAACAGATACCCCCCCCAAATGCACGAGAAAGGTCTAAACACAATACTTTTGCCGTTCGATGAGTTAATGCAGTCAGGCCCACCAGCTTAATGCATTGAGCGACACAAGCCCCCAGTGGGGGGCACAAGGGGGGCTCCTGAGGGCAGGCCAATGAGGCGATGACTGAATACGCGCGTGCGATCTTAAAGTCTGATCCCTCGCTTCAGCCTCACGTCGCTGTCCCCCCCTGCCTCCTCTGTGCCCTTGAGCTCCCCCCCCACCCCACTTCCTGTCAGGGGAGAACCCTTCCCTTCACTAATTCGAGGAAACAACACCGCCTCGTGTCTCTCTGGGGACCCCCCCGTCCTATAATCGTTACCGACACCAGAAAACATTCACCCTCTTTGGAAGAGGGAGAAAGAGACAACGTCTCTTATATAGATCGAGATAACCCGAGAAATGGTAACATTTTGATGCCATGGCGATAACACTTATTAATATACGCCATTTAGCAGACGCTTTTATCCAAAGCGATTTACAGTAGTGAATGCATACATTTTTCAGTATATGTGGTTCCAGTGGGAATTGAACCCACAACCTAAGCGTTGCCAACGCTGTGCTCTACCAACTGAGCCACACAGAACCACTTACATATAAGACAATATATATATATATATGGAATTCATTCAGTCCCTCCCTCCTTGCCTCTCCACTGTGTATCTGATGTGTAGTGAGCTTGTACCAGCTGGGTGCTGCACATTGGTGGTGGTTTGAGGTGAGTTGCCCCTATCGTTGTAAAGCACTTTGAGTTCCCTGGGAAAAAAGCGCTATATAAATCCAATCTTCATTCATTCATTCATCCATTCATTCAACCCTTTAGAGCGTTATCCATGTCTGCAATACTCTGTCATAGTCGTGGATCGCGTGTCTGCCTGTAAATCACCAGCCTGACATGTTTGACTTGCCCGCTGTTCCGTCCCCTTGGCTAACGTGGAGGAGCATTATTCATTTCTCTCGGCGACGAGCTAACGGCATTCGATCCACGTCACATATGAGCGGTCTCGTCTCGTCTTGTGACCGTGCGAATCACAGAAGGCTTTTCGCTTAATGCGCTGCGTCTGACACCCTTCCGAAAAATATTCAGAGTGCCAGAGTTGAGTGAGTGACCGCCCAACAGGAAGAGACACCATGGGGGGGGAACCACAACTCACAGTTTGGAACTTTTCAGGGAAAATGAAACCTTTTTATTCCTGATTCCTCTTTTTCTGTATATTAATAAATATATACAGCACCTTTCAGTAGTGCCCCATAGAAATCTGTTTCAGACAGTTTTCATGTTCCAGTCTCTTTCCATATGTGGAGATGTTCGCGATAAAGACTCCCACACAGAACTGTTGTCCCACAAGAATGTGAAGAGATTTAAACCATCGGACCAAGCTAGTTCATTTCATTATATAACTCCCACTTCATTCCTTTATTTAAGTTTTAAAAACCTTGTTTTCCTTGTAATTAATGGGAACATCAGCTCACAGTGAGAGTTTAGACTGAGGGCTCAACCTATCCAGAAAGCCCTTGTCAAGGACGGGGAACCAGGGACAGGGAAGAATAAGCGCTGTCCTTATAGTACATGGTCATGCATTTGAGCACATTTATTTTCACACAGCCATATTTTGCCAAGTTGGGTTACCCTAGGAAGTTGTTCTTGAGTGTAACCGAGGGTTATCTGGGGTAACTGAAATTAAAAATTGAAATCTATCGAGCTTGGCGTTCACTGTAGACAAAAACACATTGCAGTGATATTGAGGCCGTAAATCCAGCTGCACCAATCACGTCGCAAGGACAGCACAGCGCCACCGGAGGTACTCACTGAACGCGGCCACCGCCAGGATGATCGTCACCACGATGGAGATCCAGGACACCCACAGCGTCTTCTTGCGGTAGCTCTGCGCTTCGTGAGGCTTCAGTCGCATGCTACTCTCCAGGAGGCCTGACAAAAGCGATTCAAAAATACATTTTAAAAAAGAAGCAGGCAACCAGTTTCCCAACAAACGACGACAACCCAGAATCAACTGCCAACAAATTAGCGACGCTCACGCCGCCGCGGGCTAACTGGAGACCGCAGTGTCGCGCAGTCGGTGAAGTTAATTTTGTTTCACAACAATGAGCCTAAAATGTGTGTGACACAATGCCCGGGGCTATGCGGACACGCCCTGTGAGCCCACAGAACGCCTACGACAACGAGTCAGGCTTGTGCGTTAATCACGTGCTGTCGAGACGCGTGGCGGTAACCGGGAGAAAGAGCCAGACAGCTGGACTTGTGTTGCGGTGTGGTGTGTTACGGTGCGGTGTGGTGCGGTGGTGTGGTGTGGTGTGGTGTGGTGTGGTGTGGTGTGGTGTGGTGTGGTGCGGTGTGGTGTGGTGTGTTGTGGTGTGGGAGCGCAGAGGCCTGAGACTTACAGCATATTAGATGCGCCGTGTCCGACTGTGGGCCCTCATGCAGCACGCAGACCTCCACTGGGTAGAGTTTAGTCTCCATTGC
>JAINUG010000195.1:160000-237500 GCA_029706075.1 Aldrovandia affinis | reverse complement strand
CCAACCCTTGTCAAGTTACAATGTAGCCTACAGCAAGTAAACCTTCATTTCAGAATTTGTTCTTTTGAATTTGACATTCTGTCCGTAGTTTGTATCCTATAGAGAACAAAATCAGGGAAATCGAATGAATCAATAAATACATGCACACGTGGGATTAAGAAAATAAACGAATATGCGTTCAAATAAATATGCATACAACAGTTTGAATATGATTATTTTCAACATTTAGACCATCTAATCACGGTGGTATGTGTGCTTCGATAACATCTCCGTTATAGCCTCCTTGCAGAGGTTTTTATACTGATAATGTGAGGTGCATTGTTGCGCTGAATACTCAAATCTGATCTGGCTTTCACAATTTCACCAGTTATGATATGGTCTGTGTATGATATGATATTTATCAGTGCTGGGGACCCACTGTGTTTTTCCCTCATGAGCTCTCATCCTTCATTGATTCATTATCTAACCCTCTTATTCCTGGTCAGGGCAGCGGGGGGCTGGAGCCTATCCCAGCATGCATTGGGGAAAGATGCAGGAATACATCCTGGACAGGTCACCAATCCATCGCAGGGTACATACACCATTCACTCACACACTCATACCTACAGGGCAATTTAGACTCTCCAATTAGCCTAACGTGCATGTCTTTGGACTGTGGGAGGAAACCCACGTGGACACGGGGAGAACATGCAAACTCCACACAGAAAGGCCCCCGGCCTGGATTCGAACCCGAGACCTTCTTGCTGTGCAGCGACAGTGCTATCCACTGCACCACCGTGCCACCCCTCTTGAGTTCTCCCCAACCGTAATTCCAACCTCAATTCCTCACCGATAATAACGAGTTGCTCATTGTTCTTAGACAGTGATGTTACATTACAATGATGATTTCCAGAGCGACTTACTTCATTTCCAATCATTATGTCAGAAACAGGTTAAGTACCTTGCATCTCAGTGTCCCACCTGGGGATAAAACATGGCCCAGTTCCCTAGATCAGACTCAACTAATGTTTTCTCTTCAGGCCACATTTCTGCATCTCATGAATAAAACATGGCTCAGATCAGATCAACTAATGTTCTCATTTTCTGTAAGGTGCTATGTGTGACAAATGATTCCTTCAGAAAGAGGTTGCATCTTGTAATTGTTTCACTGGCAGGGAAAATCAGTGGGTGTCCTAATTTAACTGTGGACACCTGGTCACTCAAACTAAGCCGTTTGTGGAAAGTGAAGAGTTTGACGACAGAGGAAATGTCAGTGAGCCATAACCTGCATTGTGTTAAGATAAGTTTAAAGAGAAAAAATGGTTGAAAACATTTAAGTTCTAACATCTTTAATTGATCAATTGATTGGTTGTGACAAAGAACAGCATAATGGATCCCCAAGTTTAAGAACCTCCTGGAATAGGCTATCCCTATTATGATTAGACTGTTTAGGTTTTCAGTCGTCGCAGTGTGTTACTATGTGATTATGTGTGTGTTACATTAGTATCATAATTAGACTTAAGGTTTTTAGCATTGAAAAATAAGGTGTATATTTTGGCGATTGATAATTTTATAATGCAAAGCTGTAAACTATAACCAGAGGGGCTTATTATACACACGACCTCATATGGCCACTCAGGCGCTACATAAAAGACAAACGATGCAACTCTTTCAACCTCATTATGTTTTGAGTATCTGAGAGGTGGTGTGGGTGGAAGTTGCCTGTGAGCACTGGTCGGAAGTCAGTTTTGCGTTTCTCTTTTTGATGGTTGAGGTTAGGATTTGGGTAGAACTAGTCCTGTGATCCCGTGCCAGTGCTTAGGGGCAACTTCTCCCTTAAGCAAGGTAGGTATCCGTTTTGAAATTTGCTTATTATTGGGGCAAACCATTCTGTGTCACTTCCGGCTCGACTTGCTTTCTCTCGTGTACTTTGATCATCAAATAAAATTGAAGGTTCGGGGCCTCCGATAGAGTAGCGGTCTAACGCACCCGTATTGGTGGGTCCTTTACGTGTGTGAGCTGCCTATCACGGTTCGAAACCCTACCGTACCAGACCGGCCCTGGTGGGGAGCCCCGATCGGGGTGGGGTTTGGCTGTCTGCCCCAGGGGGAGGGGGAAGGGTGAGCCAGCACAAATTTAGCTGAGAAGCGCATAAGGGTGTCTCCGGAACATGAGTGGGCAAGTTCCGTCTCGAAGGAAGCAGAGTTTGCCGCCCTCAGAGAATTAGCTTGCCTTGTAGAGACGAGTGTCGAATTCGTGTGGGGAGGGCAAATCAAAATAAATCAAGGGTATAATTGGCCACTAAATTGGGAGAAAAACGGGAAAAAATTGAAACAAATTGATAAAAAACAAAAACAGAAGAGGTTGTGGGTTCAAAAAAAAATGTATGCATTCACTACTGGTCATAAAAGGTCAGTTGTTTTATTATATTATTATATTATAAAAAATAAAAAAAGAAGAGAAAAAAATGTCATGGTCAGTTGTTTGCCAGTCTTCTGTCATTGTTCTCCACACACCAGAACAGTGCCTTAACAGGATGAGCCACCCAGCAGCCCTCAAATAGGTAACATTCTAACCACAGGAGACGGTCACAATCTTACACGGAAAGTTATAATCTTGTTTTCCTTCGTTTTTAAACGGCCAAAGTCGTTTCTATGAGTGGAAGGCAGTGAGATTATTTCAAAAGAGTTAAAAAGCCCTCTTAAGGTCTCCAGTCTTAAACCAAGAAGCCTTGGTTTTCAATCAAGACCGTGATTAGGTGGACACTACCTTAATCCCTCCAGCCCTCAGAAAAGCTCTCTGTGGGAAGTGCTGTGATATCGCCAAGCAATTAACCTTGGGCCCAACGCACCACTGAACTGGGAAAGAGCGTCTTCTCTCACTATACTCCACTGGCCTGGAATGGGTTACAAGAGCTTACCCACTTAGACTCCCTGATTTCACTTAGATACCCTGATTTCAGTGAATTTAAATCCCTGATACAGAACTCTTTGCAGGAAGAGTGTCGTTGTTTTCTGTAGACTGGGCCCCCATTGACAACTTGTTGTATTACCTTCAATCAAAGCACTTTATTATCATGTATGTTCTTATGTTTTTATGTATGGTATATTGTATGTTTTATTGCTGCTGTTGCCTTGTCTTGGCCTCTTGTAAAAGAGATCCTGTATCTCAATGGGACGTCCTGGCTCAATAAAGGTAAAATAAAAAAGTAAATAAAACAGAAAGGTAACAAGGTGGCAGTGTAGTGTAATGGTTAGGGAGCTGGGCTTGTAACGCAAAGGTTTCAGGTTCAATTCCCAGTTGGGGCACTGCCGTTGTACCATTGAGCAAGGTACTTAACCTGAATTGCTTCAGTAAAATACCCAGCTGTATAAATGGATTGTATGTAAAGAAATGTAAACTGTGTAAGTCGCTCTGGATAAGAGTGTCTGCTAAATGCCTAAAATGTAATGTAATGTAAATGTAATTTGGCAGGCACTGCCCTCACCTTTACCAGTGAATACCACCACTTTCAGTACCGCAAACCAGATGGTACCTTAAGGCAAGGGCGGTTTTTGAGATGGTGTTCTAGGCTAGTGTGCATTTGTAGAAGCGCAGTGTACCCACTGACACCTTCACAGTTTGGTAGCCCAGTAAAGATGTAGCACATGAACGTCCAGCAATGTACAAACTCTTTCTTAATAAATACATTGCATTTTCAGCAGCAGAGTTTCTGCCTAGCAACAGTTCATCACAGGGCCCAGGATCCTTGAACAGGGGAGCTTGTTATTACTTTATAGGATTGTTTTTTTCAGTGACTGGGTTTTATAGGATATAATACAGTTGACATCCACTGTATGTGTGATCTGTATCTCCATAACCACTGTAGCTTATCATTATTCTTGTGGACCAGATTATTATTATTTTCTAATTATGCACATGGACCAAACATATATTTCACATACTATTAGAAACACAATGTATGAATAATGGATATTGTACATGTGTGTAAATTAAGTAGGTGCCTTCTTAAAAATTGCATAGCTGTTACTCGTTACACATACTCCCCCTACTGGAGAAGTGCAGAACCGCACTCTTACCTCTGAAGCCACTGATGTTTTCCTCTCTGAAGTCCATCAGCTGAGCTGTGCAGTCAAGCCGTTTGCGTTCGTACTGCAGCCTGCAGGGGCCCTGTGGACCAGAGGGGCTACTCTGGCATCACACGGCTAAAACTATGCTTCCCTGGTGACTCGGACCCAAAAAATAAGACGTTTCCTGCACATTTGCAGACTACATCATGTAAAATATCTTACTTATCATTTAAAGAAGGTTATAAAATATTTAAGAGATTTTTAAAAGTCTGTTATTATTTTATAGTAATTGGATTTTATATTATTTTGTCAGGGTCTATGGGCATTTGTTTCAGTATTCTCTCTTAAAAATGTTCTGTTATGACAGACACACTGTCATAGATACTGCTAAACAAAATGTGTCGATAGCCATTAGCATTGCTCGGTGAATTATATGTATTTATTTGTAATCGTTAAATCAAATGTTCCCACGGAGAAGTGCGAAGAATTCTGGCATACAGGGAGACGACGTTTGCCCAATCATGTCGCTATGCCGACGCAGTTTAGCTGGCTCGTTCATTTCCTACCTGTTCCAAGTCAGACGATGTGCGGCGATTGTTCTAGTTAAAAACGGCTAGCACAGGCAAGGTGCTACACGTTGGTGGTGCTTGAGGTGAATTTACCACACGTCTTATCCGAGAAAGGTTGGTGTGGGTGCAAGCTATTTTTCTAGCCACTCAACTAATCATGAAGTAGGCTACGTTTCAAATGTAACGGATTTTAACCGTTCTGCGTTCTTGCGCTCTCGTTAGTGCATTCTTTTGAGTGTAGGGGAGACCGGGGTTGGTTGGCACACTTTTCACACTCTGCCGTATTTCTCTGGCATATTTTATGTGAGGATATTCTAACTAGTAGCAAATGAAAGGTTAAGGTCTCAGCTATAAATACATATATTTCAATGTCAACAAATATTTTCTTCAATTACGTGATTCGTGATTAAAGTCATGTTGTGCACTTGTGCCAACCAGCCCCAACACGGGGTTGGTTGGCACACGCTTTGGGGTTGGTTGGCACAATGTTAAAATGCTATCAGTACAAAGAATGAAGCAACAAATAGAAACAATTTGAACCTGAACCAGGAATGTAAACATTCAATATAATATCTGCCCATTTTTAACCAAATAATTTTTTTTATCAGTTCACTAATAATGTTTCATTAATTATGTCTTTGGACTTTATAAGCTGCGATGGATTGGCGTCCTGTCCAGGGTGTATTCCTGCCTCTCGCCCGGAACGCATGCTGGGATAGGCTCCAGCCCCCCCGCGACCCTGACCAGGAATAAGCGGCTTAGATAATGGATGGATGGATGGATGGACTTTATAAGAACAACAAATAAAACACTGAATAATTTTGTAACAATTATAAACTTAATAATTTAAAAGGTGCACCATGTAACATTAGCACAGCAGCACAACTATAACCACAAACTACTCAATTCAGAACAAATTCTACAAAGAGCCTCTTTTTAGTGTTAGCCTTTTGCTCCTCTAGATCTCTTTTGACTGGTTTGTCTGTCAGGATGGCGGTTTTCCTCCTGACAGCACCACCAACCTTCCTATTCCCTGCCTTAGGGAAGGCCGCAGCTCCTGTGGGGTGGGGAGACCTCTCCCAGTGCCAGCAGAGAGACCACTTGGTCCAGGCACACCATTGACACATGTGCCAACCAACCCCAAAGTCAGTGTGCCAACCAACCCCACTCTCATTAGGACACATCTCTGTGCTAATATGATGTCAGCTAGCTAGCATGACTCATCACAACCTTTCAAATCTTCTATCAAAATGTAGCTGATTCCTCTCTCTATTAACTAAAAATAATATTATGTCAATATCTCTATCTAACACAGTTTTATAATATATTTAGTGGGGGGACCATTTTTTAATTTTGACCATGCAAAATGTCAAAGTTGTGCTCACCTCAACACTTAGTGACCTTCAAATGTTTTTGACAGAATGAATGAGTGCAGGTAAAGAGAGCAAACATTTTAATGTTAAATTTTTGTGACATTGCCCCTTGGGGGGCTGGTGATGACCTGTGTGCCAACCAACCCCTGAGCCAACCAACCCCGGTCTCCCCTACTTGGAAGCGCGTTCTTACAAGTAGCCTACACGAGAACGCAGGACGCAAGTATACAATTTGAGACACAGCCATGGTCTTCAATCAGTCGTATTAAAGACCTTGCTATGCTGAATCAGGTGTTTTAATGCTTAGGCCTGCACTCATACCTAGCCCTTCTCATATAAGATTGGAGACCCCCGCTATAAAATATTTTGAGACACATTTGCATTACGTTTTAGGCATTTAGCAGGAAGTGCACTTAAAACGGCAAGAATAATCACAGCTAGAGCAAGAGAGATCAGCAACAATACAACAGATGCCATCGTGGACAGATGCACACCGCACCTAGATAACGGAGAGAAAGTTACAACTTGTTTTCTATATTCAGTGGAAGTGTATAGTCTGAAGAACTACACAGATCAAGAGATAAAGCGCTATAGAAAATGCACTCCATCGTTATTACGGCTGCAGATCCGTACATCCAGAGACTATTGCATTGGAGGAGAGGCAGTCCACGCAGTTGCCATGTTGGTAAGGCCACCAGCGATTACTGGCACGAGGTGGTGATTTTAGACCCTATTTAGGGGGGCTTTAGCACCCCTGTCTTTCATCTCAGCCCCCCTGAAAATGTTGGTGAATGTAGCGCTGCTAAATTAAAAATGTAGGCTTGTGCTTTGCATGTGTACATCTCACATTCTCATTGGGGGCTGAGCCCCCCCTAAAGGTCAAATACTAGAATCGCCCCTGCTGGCATGTATTGAATTCCATTATTTTTAATTGAAGGCATTTATTTATTCTAATAATAATATAATGTATACAATTTAGCAGACGCTTTTATCCAAAGCGACTTACAGTAGTGAATGCACACATTTTTCAGTAGGCTATATGTGGTCCTAATGGCAATTGAACCCACAGCCTAAGCGTTGCCAACGCCGTGCTCTACCAACTGAGCCACACAGAACCACACAGAATTATTTGTATAACACTGATTTGTGAGGTACTGTACATAAAAAAACATTGCTTGTTGACTCCTAGTGGGTTTTATTACTATTTTTTAAATGTCATTTATGTATTAATCTATTGTTTTGTGGGGGCGTTTTGGGCGTCCACTTCAATGACTACAATTAAATAGATGCCACATCAGGTCTCCCTAATAATAGTCGCTTGTGGCGACATAAAGTGACTTCATGTCTCTTCTCCAATTAAATCGTAATTTGCTCTTGATAATCACTCAACACTTGGCTTGCGGAGGAGGCTGGATCAGCTTATTGCTTCTGAAGGACTTCGTTACAGACTCTAAATGTAATATTTAGATTGTTTTTATTTAGTTATATTTAGCTTAATCCCTTTCCATACTATGTGCATAAATATGAAAATTAAAACAATAAATATTCTTGATGTTCTTGCCCTTGTTGTGTTGGTAAATGTGTCACATTTAAAGCCCCAACTGTGCGAAGGTGTTTATCAATTAATTTAGGTATGTTAAGGCTCATATTTTGTTTTGCGGGTTTCACGTGGTGTTTAAGGATGTTTAGAATGACACATCTCGCTGTTTTCGAGACTGTAAATGAATTAATATGGATATTTACATTATTAGGCTACATTTTTTGAGAATTCCACTGGTTACGACAGGGTTACTCAAATCTGGCCCTCGAATCCAAATCCGGTCCTGGTTTTCCTTTCGCTCCGGTAGTTAATTGAACATTTTAGTGAAATTGATTGGCCAGAGTTGTCTTCACACCTGACTCCCCAGGTAAAGGGAGCGTGGAAAAACAGCAGTGCTCGGGTCCACGAGGACCGTGATTTGAGTAACCCTGGGTTACGGTACTGGGTCTCTCCCTTTTCATTGGACGATTCTGGAGGGCGTGCGAGGGGAGGAGAAAGTGAAATAATCTTGCGGCATGTTTACCTGTAACTAAAACTCACATTTCACGCCGGAAACTTAACGTTTTCAGGGGCTTGTCCAGAACCGTTGCATTTAGGCTACGGAAACAATTGAACCAATAAGGATGAAGATTGATATCCATAATCATATTTTACCCAAGGAATGGCCCAATCTCAAAGAGGTAAGATAATGTAAAGCCCATTGATGATAACAGTACTTGACATATTCACAGCGATTGTATAGGACGGATACAAGAACCACTTCGAACAGCTTACTTTCAAGCTATACACTGATTTAGAAACCAGTACTTGGAGAAACTTTAAAGTTCCAGCACTTTAAAAGGAAAAGGACAGCACTGATATTCTGCGTAGGTGTAAATCGAATTTGCTGTGCATGATAGCGTGCACAATACGTGTATTATAATAACATAATGATGGTTCGATGATTAGAACAGCCAATTTAGTCCATCTAGGTTCGTCATTTTACCTAATTGACATTATCACACTGTACGCTCGGCGCGTATGATGCATACCGGTGAACACAAGTTTTCGTAACTGATTTCCACATGGCAAATACGATTTCGTATACATCTAATTGTTGTTAGACACCGTAATGAGTCCAGGGATGTTTGGCGGCTGACGTATGCATACAAAAGTGTTGTTTAAATATTACAGAAACGTTACGCTCTGCACATGAGTGGGTAGAACGACGAGATGATCTTTGCGTTCTCAAGCAAGTATATTAAACGCATCGATCAATGGAACAGGTGGCAATACGACACCCCCGATGAGCTATGACAGATCTGGAATAATCATTTTACATTTTATCAGAAGCCCTTTTCCAGAGTTTACTTTTTTTTTATTTTTTTATTTTTTTACATACAATCCATTAATACAACTGGATATTTAATACAGCTGGTACAACAGCAGTGCTCCACTTGGGATTTGAACCTGCAACCTCTGAGTTACAAGCCCAGCTCCCTAACCATTACACTACACTGCCAGCCTGCTAAATCCCTGCTAATCCCTGTCATTAGGAATACGACCTAACAACCACGAGTGATTTGTTGTAATTGTTGTAATGGATTCATATATATATCCTTAGGCGCCATATCACTAAAACAAGAATGGAAGTAAATATTTGACGAAGCTCAAAGTCGACCATCGGCACTGTAACATTGGCTGTATACTTTAATGTTAAATATTAATAGAGGGCTAGAGAAGACCTTTATGGGAGGATATAGCCGTGTTTGTCTCTCGACCAATGGACACGGGTTAATGATTGCTCGCTTCCGGCAGACACGCTACTGGCAATGTGAAAGTTGTTTGCGCAGGTGACACACACGCGCGTAATGTGCTGAGCATTCCAACTATGATTGACAGATTTCCCACCCGCTCTAGTTCAGCATAAAGCTCCACACAGACCCAAGTGAAATGAGCACACTCAGTTGTGAAATAAGGTCGGATTAGTCTCGTTTAGTTTCTCCTCCTTTAGAATTAGTTTCTCCTGCCCAATAATTAATTTACATTTCTTTACATACAATCCAGTTATGCAGCTGGATATTTCACTGAAGCAATTCAGGTTAAGCACCCTGCTTAATGGTACAATGGCAGTGTCCCACCTAGGTTAAGTACCCTGCTTAATGGTTCTCCACCTGAGAAATGAACCAGCAAGCTCTGATTTACAAGTCCAGTATCATAACCATTGCACTGCACTGCCGCCTAAAACATACTGTGTTCTCAGAATCTTTTCAGATGAACAACTCAGAGTTCCTCACAAATGGTACCGTATAAAGTCTGTCACATAAATAATGACATAGCACAAAATGCTATTATACATCATATCATAGAGCCCTATCTTTTGGACTTGTTTTAGTTTAATCCGTTCAAAAATGGTTTAAAAATGTAATAGCACCTGTAACAGCACGATTGTGCTCATAATCCTGAAAGCACATTTCCATAAGCTGCAGTAGGTTTACTCCTCCTGCAGACAAAAATCTGCTCGTATTTTATTTTCCTCTTTTTAATTCCGCAGAGATATGGATATGGTGGCTTTGTCCAGCTTCACCATCACTGCAAAGTAAGTGCATTGTGGCTTTTCTCAACAGTACTCTGATGTTGTGTTGTGAGATTTTGCTACAGGAGCTCAACTGTACATCCGCCGTAGTGATGCATCGGCTTGAAATAAGGGAGGCAGAAACCTATACCTTTAAACCGATGACTACGGTCAATCCTTTTACATTTCTTGATTATCAATCGATCAATTAATTTGCTGATTAATCAATAGCAATATGTATAGCTTCACAATTATATTGTGTGGTGGCATTTTTATTTACATCACAAAATTTTGTAGTAATGTGACATATGCCATTTAAAATAACATGCCATTTAGCTGAAGCTTTTATCCAAAGTGACAGTAGTGGATACATACATTTTTCAGTATATGTGGTCCCAATGGGAATCAAACCCACAACCTAAGCGTTGCCAACACCATGCTCTACCTACTGAGCCACACAGAACCACGCTCTACCTACTTGCTCTACCTACTGAGCCACACAGAACCACGCTCTACCTACTGAGACACACAGAACCACACTCTACCTACTGAGCCACACAGAACCACGCTCTACCTACTGAGGCACAGAGAACCACGCTCTACCTACTGAGCCACACAGAACCACACTCTACCTACTGAGCCACACAGAACCACGCTCTACCTACTGAGACACACAGAACCACACTCTACCTACTGAGCCACACAGAACCATGCTCTGTCTACTGAGCCACGCATTATCTGAACTTGTGGATAAATTCACTCTTCATTCTCCATGCCCGAGTTCAATAATGACCGTGTAAATATCCATGTATCTGGTCTGTGCATGACATGTTTGTTTGCTAGGCTTCATTGCTCCTTTCTCAAAGCTAGTGTGTACAGATAACCGAGGGATTTTAGTTAGAAGTGTAGCCTGTTCTTCTAAACGATTCAGTAGATTTTCACTCAGTTAAGCCCCTTATTGTAATTGGCATTCTCTAACATTATGGGAAGAAAGAGAAGGCTGCAATGTGAGACACAATTAATAGGAAGCTTTGTGATTACTCCCCAACTGATTAGTCAATTAATTGTTAATTAAGCAGAATAAATGAAAACGGGTTGAGGCCAATGGTTGGTTTAAAGGTACGGCTCTTTCCCCATCTCACCAGCCTCCACTGTACACATGTAGGCATGTGATTAGCAGACATCCATTTGCTGGGTAGTTTATGTTCTCCCCCCCTCCCCTTTACAGCCGAAAATGTACAATGCTTAAAGGTACAGCAGCAGTGTCCTGCCTGGGTCTTGAGCCCGCAACCCCTCTATTACCAATGTTTCCATACCCTGTTTTATTACATCATAAGAGGTGCATTTGTGGTGAACACTGTTCCCTATCCCCATATTCTTCCTTTTGAATCTGTAAGGCTTATCCAAGTCTATTTACATTAAAAAAAAATACAATTGTATGTATCGGCACTTAGCAGATTCGTCATAAAATGTTAGCTCATTTTTACAGTACACCACAAATATGAATCCGGTATGTATAACGGTTCTCAAACCGGCATCACCTCTGTGTTCTTTGGCCCGCTATCGCTGATTTGCAGTGGTCAAAATTACGCCTTTGGCGCCCCCTGCAGGGAGTGAATGCGAAGCACAGGAAGAGCGGGAGAGGAGAGAGGGCAGCAGTATGCATGGCTGATTGCACGTACAGTGCGAGCAGAATCATTGCTACTGACTGATGGAATTTCCTCCTCGTGTTGTTGATGTGGGTTTGTGTTGTCCGTTCTTTAAACTGTTCATTCTTCGTATGTGTAGATTTGTTATATTACTTTATTTTTTCAGTAGTGAACCAGCCACCCTTTTTTTACTTTTTGTTTTTGATTTTTCCCCGTTTTTCTCCCCAATTTGGAAGCCAATTATATCCTCTATTTATTTTGATTAACCCTCCCCCTCTACGGGGCAAGCTACTCTCCGAGGCCGGCGATGATCCCCCTCCTTCGAGACGGAACTCACCGACCCCCTTTCTGGAGACACCCTTACGTGCTTCACAGGGAGTTTGTGCCAACCGCCCTCCCCTACCTCCCTCAGGGTTGCCGCCAAACGCCTGATCAGGGCTAATGGCCAGGGCTGGTCTGGCAGAGACAGGTTTCAAACCTGTCTCTGCCAGACCAGCCCTGGCCATTAGCCCTGTGTATACCAGTATTTCTACCACAGGCAATCATGTTGCTTTTGTTTGGTACATGCTGCTTTTTGGATGTTTTTTACGGCATTATTTTCAAATGGAACAATATGCATCTTAACTGAGTCTCCTGTGTCATAAACCAGAACACTCGACAGGAAAAAACAATACCGGCCTGGATGACTTTCTTAAGTGAAATCCAGATGTGACATCAATCTGCTCAATTCTCTAATAGACATTCTACTCAAGGAAAGAGTGCGACCCTAATGAGCCAGACAGACAGTCTGATTAGCACGCATCCCTGATAGGCAGCTTACACCTGAGCAGGACCAGCCAAATACGGGTGTGTTAGACCGCTACGCTATTCACCAGCCCAGGGAAACAGAATATTCCCCTGAGAAGCGAGTGTAAGATCGGCTAAATGCTTAAAATGTAAATGTAAATGTAATGAAACAGCGAACAGCTGTGTGTTGGTGAACCTCGGCAATGACCTCATCGCTGAGCCAACGTCCCCTTGCCCACAGCCCTGACCTCTTATACTCCAAACTGAAGTCACGCAATGGAAACTTGCCCAACTGTACGCACATCAAACAAATCTGTGCAAACAATGCTCTCTTCTGATCTATGCTTTTGATCTTGTGAGTGTGTGCGCATGTGTGTGTGTGTATGTGTGTGTGTGTGTACGTGTGCGTGTAATGTGTGTGTGTAATGTGTGTGTGTGTGTGTGTGTGTGTGTGTGTGCATGCGTGCGTGCGTGCATGCGTGCGTGCGTGCGTGCGTGCATATGTGTGTGTGTATGTGTCTATGTGTGTGTATATGTGTGTGTGTGTATGGCGAGTGTGTATGGCGAGTGTGTGAGTGTGTGTGTGTATGTACGTGTGTGTGTGTATGTATGTGTGTGTGTGTGTATGGCGAGTGTGTGAGTGTGTGTGTGTATGTACGTGTGTGTGTGTATGTATGTGTGTGTGTGTGTATGGCGAGTGTGTGTGTGTGTGTGTATGTATGTGTGTGTATATGTGTGTGTGTGTGTAAGTATGTGTGTGTGTGTGTGGCGAGTGTGTGAGTGTGTGTGTGTATGTATATGTGTGTGTGTGTGTGAGTGTGTGTGTGTGTGTATATGTGTGTGTGTGTGTGTGTGTGTGTGTGTGTGTGTGTGTGTGTGTGCTGTATTGTACCCTGACTGGCAGATTGAGCAGCTGCGGGGCTCAGCGTGGGTCTGTGTGTCAGCAGTAGGGAGCAGCTCCATCCCGGCCCACCCCCTCACAGGGAGCCCAGAACACCAGAGCCACACAGCTGCTGGCCCAGCTTGAGCACCACTGCCTCTGGTGCACACACCCATGCACTCTCAGCATCCGCGCTGGCACCGTGGCCTGCGCTAATTACACAGGAGGCACGTCAGTCACCTTCCACTCAAAAACATCCCAATTTAGTCATCTTCCAATACTTCAAATTGGATAAATATGTGAGGATTCGTTTAGTCCAATTTGTCTTTAGCTGTAATTATTTATAATGGAAAAGATACAGAACACCAAGTGTATATGCCCATGCCATAGTGGCAGAATGCGCTGTGGGAATATTGCTGTTGCAGTGCCTCTGGGACACAAACTGTTCCCCTGATCTTCCAAGCACCGCCCTTAAAATGGGATGGTCATTAAAGCAGTGGCGATTTTAGACCCTATTTAGGGGGCTTTAGCCCCCCTGTCTTTCATCTCAGCCCCCCTGAAAATGTTGGGGAATGTAACCATAAATTAATAAAAAATGTAGGCTTTTGCTTTGCATGTGTACATTTCATATTCTCATTGGGGGCTGAGCTCCCCTAAAGGTCAAATCCTAGAATTGCCCCTGCATTAAAGTATACTAAAGCCTGATTTGTTCAAACTTCCTGTGTTTGAAGGGGGAGGCGGAGATGATGAAGGATGGGAAGTTGTTTCGAGTGATCCAGGAGAACTGCTGGGACCCTGAGGCCCGGATTCGGGATATGGACAAATCTGGTACCCAGAGTTTATTACAAATCTAATTTATACATCTGTAATAAGGATGCATTTTAGGAAGGTGGCCTAGGATTGTGTTGCCCCCACAGAAACAATGCCATGACTGGAGATGCGAGGTGAACAGGCTTTTGTTTCTGTGTTTCAGGCGTGACCGTGCAGGCCCTGTCCACGGTTCCTGTCATGTTCAGTTACTGGGTAAGTCCTGCTGTGTGCGTGTGAGTGTGTGTGTGTGTGTGTGTGTGTGTGTGTGTGTGTGTGTGTGAGTTTGTGTGTGTGCGTGTGTATGTGTGGTGTGTGAGTGTGTGTGTGTGTGTGTGTGTGTGTGTGTGAGAGTGTGTGCCCTTACTCAGATAATCAAATATCTGACGATGAAGACCAGGGTCTTTTCAACCTCTCTATCAAAACAAACCTGGGAGAACATTCCACCCTCCAGGTGACATGTGTGATCTGTGAAATAAAGGCTGCTCTTATCTTTTTGTTACATTAGTTCTTGCATATAATTGTGTTACAGGCTTTGTGGTAAATTAGGCTTTGTTTGTAGCTGTGGTAACGAATTTGAAAAAGATTACTTCACCTTTTATTCGCCCGACAAAGAGAACTGAAAGACCTGTGGTCAGAAACAGGTGTTTCTCATGTCATATGTAATATAATTATATATGCCATTTATCAGATGCTTTTATCCAAAGCAATTTACAGTACTGAATGCATACATTTTTCAGTATATGTGGTCCCAGTGGGAATTGAACCCACAACCTAAGCGTTGTTAGTGCCATGCTCTACCTACTGAGCCACACTGGCTGGCAGTGTAGTGTAATGGTTAGGAAGCTGGGCTTGTAACTCAGAGGTTGCAGGTTCAATTCCCAGGTAGAGCACTGCTGTTGTACCCTTGAGCAAGTTACTTAACCTGAATTGCTTCAGTAAATATCCAGCTGTATAAATGGATTGTATGTAAAGAAATGTAAACTGTGTAAGTCACTCTGGATAAGATGTCTGCTAAATGCTTACATGTACACAGAACCACCCTCAGAACCACATAATCACCACATAATATATGCGATTTATATAATATATAATATGTGATTCACGTGAATGAGACCTTGCTTATGTACTTCGTCACTCCGTCTCTGAAAAAAGGCGAAACCCAACGACACGCTGGACCTGTGCGGCATCCTGAATGACGACCTGGCGGCCACGGTGCGGCGGTTTCCACGGCGATTCGTGGGGCTGGGGACGCTGCCCATGCAGGCGCCCGACCTGGCGGCGCAGGAGATGCGACGCTGCGTCACCGAGCTGGGCTTCCCCGGCGTGCAGATCGGGTCCCACGTCAATGCCTGGGACCTCAACGCCCCTGAGCTGGACCCAGTCTACGCAGTGAGTACTCCCCCCGAGTTGTACCCGACGGGCGGCGGACTCGTGGGGGTGGGGAATTGAAATAAATAGAGGGTATCATTTATACCAACCAACCAACTAACCAAATTGGGAGAAAAAAACTGGAAAAATTGAAAATAAATGTATTTAAAAAAACAATGAACTTCTCACTCCGATGTGGTATCAGCCTGCCCAAATTTGCGTTGTGCTTTGCAAATGAACCAATGGCCAGTTACTACCTCTGACAAAGTCCCACAATAGAGTGGGTGTGTGAAATGATAAACTGCCACACCCAGCCAATCCAGCATCAGGGATCTGTGGGCACCAATCAGATTGTAGGAAGACTAGGTTCTGTGTGCGTTCTTCACGTTTTTTACATTTTACATTTTTTTTTTTTTTTTCGTATTTCCAGTGTTTCCTGACTGTTGCTGCATACTGCAGATAGTCATCTGGAGTTGAGGCTGCTATCGGATTACCTAGGAGTAATATAAAAAAGTAGCATGTAAATCACGTATACTAACAACTGGATATTCCTGCAAATGAGAAACATACGTATGGAAATCACAGAACAAGGCATGCTTTTTCTTTGCGTGCAGGCTGCTGAGGAGCTGAACTGCGCCCTGTTTGTGCATCCGTGGGACATGCAGACTGAGGGGAGAATGACCAAGTACTGGCTGCCGTGGCTGGTAGGTTAGTACCATTTAAGGATTGGGTATGTTGAGAAATCAGTGCTAAAAAATATCACAGTTTCACAGTTTATCTGTTAAAAGCACACCTTACAGCCTTTAATTAGAACATCCTCATCAGACTGGTTTAAAAACCTCAACTTGGTGTCAGTTGGGTATATCATACAACAGAGTTGTTCAGTTTCCTGGACCAAGGAGGTAAGCTAATTAGTGAGATCAGGTGGGGTAGCGCGAGGTTGAAGTGAATACCTGCAGACCCTGTGACCCCCAAGGCCTGGAATTGAATAACCCTGCCATACAATAAGCCCAATCTTCATGACTGCAGAAAAATACTTATTTATTTAATTGATAAAATGAAGATAAATTAATGGGAATAGATTCACTAAATTAATTAGGGACAGATGTTCAATGTTTAACCAGTGTGAATGAGAAGACAGTGGGATCAGAACTTGTTTTCAGCCCTTAACGTTTTTTATTTGGTTGGAGACTGCACTCCGACCAACATTTTGCCAGGTTCAAGCTATATGAAATAAAAAACTACAACAGTATCTTTAAGAATTAAATACATGTTATGTTTGTTGTTTCCTTGAGTGCAATTCTGTGGCATTTTTCTGTATTCATATGGTTTATGAACCTATAGTCAGAGCTCATTGGAACGGGACTATCTTTACATGGTAACATATGACATATAACATATTAAATAACTGTGTAATAACGGTGAATTAACTGCCTTTTTCCTACCAGGGATGCCAACAGAGACTGCAGTGGCTATTTGCTCAATGATCTTTGGTGGTGTCTTTGAGAGGTTCCCCAAGCTTAAAGTCTGCTTCGCCCATGGAGGTAATGCATGGATTTACATCTAAATTAATTAATTCCTTAATAAAGAGAGGAAAGAAAAAACTAAAATCAAAAAGTGTTCAATAAGCTTCTCTTTTTTTACACAATATCACACAATGTCACAGATGACACCTCCCATGACCTGTTCTTTGTATGAAGCATGTACAGGTACCTGCCAAAATAAAGGTAACACTTGAGTAAATGAGGGACCCCTTAAACGGGTGCAGTACCGCGAGTGTCCATCGGGGGAGTGCCACGGCTGGTACCGGCAGATAGGCCCAGCCCTACCCCTCTCCCTCTCCGTGTTACCAAAGTGTTTGGCGGTTACCTGTAGATCTGAAAAGAGTACCTGATCTCCCCCAGGTGGTTCCTTCCCCTACACTGTGGGCCGGATCGAACACGGGTTCCAGGTGCGTCCGGATCTGTGTGCTGTGGACAATAAGACAAACCCAAGGAAATACCTGGGCTCCTTCTACACTGACTCTCTGGTCCATGACCCACTCGCCCTCAAGCTACTGGTTGAAGTCATTGGGAAGGTATCGTAGCATAGCTCCTACACTCTGAATCAAGGGCGCTATATGTTTACCTTGGTTCTGTATGTTAACAACATAACAACAGAAGCTTGGCCACCCTTTATTTTTAAGTTCTGTGTGGTTCTGTGTGGCTCAGTAGGTAGAGCACGGCGCTGACAACACTTAGGTTGTGGCTTCAATTCCCATTGGGGCCATATGCAGTATACTGAAAAATGCATGCATGCACTACTGTAAGTCGCTTTGGATAAAAGCATCTTCTAAATGGCATATGTTATGCTATGTTAAGAATTCTAAGAAAACACTCATGTTGGTGTGATTTTTCTTAAGACTAAACAATTAGTGAGTAATAAGCAAGTAATGAATTGGTCAGCTGGCAATAGTTTTGAAATGATTTCAAATGATTTTCAAAAGTTTAACATGAATATTCAAAGTTTGCAACAGCTTACAGTGAGCTACTGCAAATATAAAATGAGATATAACTGCATTGGAGGTCAAATGTCCTGATTAACATCTTTATTCTATTTCATAACATTAGTCATAATTAATAAGTGGGTTCATTTAATAACTGTTTTCTAGCAGGATAATGCCTGCTTAAGGATGCCATTGCTCAAGATGATTACTCACAGGAAGTTAATGTCTCTCGACTTCAAAGTGTGTTACCAGATTAATAACTCAATTAACAACTGATTGATCAAAACGTTGATGGGGTCATTATTTCCCAGTTGGGACGCAAATGTTGTACCTTTGGGTGAGATGGAGAATTAAAACCTACATTGATCTGGTGGGAAATCAGCTGTGTAAATGTGTATTTTGAACATATTGTGTTTGATGTTTGAAGGACAGGGTCATGTTGGGCACAGACTACCCATTTCCACTGGGTGAACTGGAGCCTGGATCGCTGATTGAGTCGATGGACGGCTTTGACGATACTTTAAAGGTGAACCGAGAGCTTTCTTTGGCAATATCTTTTCCCTTTAATAAACTGAAAATACACTGCCCACTTTCTGTTTCATAAAATTCTGCCACAAGAAAATGTACTGTTTAAAACAGGGGTGCCCAAGTTCGGTCCTGGAGATCTACTGGGTGTGCAGGCTTTTGTTCCAGCCCTTCACTAACACACCTGATTCCATTAATCACTTCACTAATACACCTGATTCCACTAATAAACTGCTCGTCAAGGCAATGAATGTTCAAATCATGTGTGTTAGTGAAGGGCTGGAACAAAAGCCTGCACACCCAGTAGATCTCCAGGACCGAACTTGGGCACCCCTGGTTTAAAAGGTTTGAAAATATGTCCTCAAATAGGATCTTAGGCATACGACATGTAAATAATGATATTCAAAATTTAAAGCTAATCATCTACCGTGAAATTCTTATGCTTGTTTGTGTTTTTCTGTTTCAGGATAAACTTCTTGCTGGCAATGCTCTAGAATTTCTGGGTCTTAACAGAAGCCAGTTTGAGTGACAACATATTTTGTGAAGAATGATATGCCCATATGAGATTTTAACAAGGGTAGAAATTGGACAGCTCAGGCTATGAAATGGATGTGAATGGTTTCAGTGGTTTTAAGCAAAGCTTTTATTATGTTTACTTTGTCATCAGTCATTGTTAGAGACCAGCGTATGCAGTACCTGCTTCATAAAAAGCCTTGTCCACTGTTACAAAAATGTACTGAGAAGTATTGCCATTATGACCCCATGCCCACAGTTTTTAAAATTACTTTAATTTATATAGTGTTTACATCAAATCTACAAGCACTTAAATGGGGGGGGGGTCTTCAACTGCTCATTTATAGTGGTTCATCTTGTGATGAATCAAAACAATTTTGCACTAGAGCACTCTCCTCACATTAGGTGTAGTATATAGCGAATGATTTAAAAAATTATTTCAACTGGGGTTAGTTAAAATCCCATTCTGACAGCTAGGTCAAGTACTGAGACATGAAAATAAGACAAAATAATGGAAACACCAAACAATATATGAATAATTTCAAATAATATTTTAACTAATAAGGAGTTGGGCTGCCTTTTTCCTTATAGAACAGCTTCAATCATTCTTGGAAGTATGTCTAGTGGGATATTGGACTATTCTTCAGGATGGAAAGCCACCAGTTCTCTGAAAGCAGTGGAAATCTACTCAACACTCTACGTTCCAGAACTTCCCATAAAGGTGGAATGATGTTTACATCTGGTGTTGGGGAGGCCACTGAAGGTGTTTGACTTCATCCTGCTGTTCATGAGACCACTCCTGATTCCATTGTATGGGGGAGTTATCATCTTGGAATATGGGAACATCTTGAGGAAACCATGTTTGCACCATAGGGTGCACCTGGTCGCCTAAAATGTCTTCGTATTCCTTGGCTGTAATTCTACCATGCAGAGTAATAATCAGACCTAATGACACCCACAAGACAGCTGCCCATACCAGAACAGATTCACCACCATGTTTAAGAGTTGGGAACAGGCAATATGGGGTGATGGCTTCCTGTGGCTTTCTTTAAACTAAAAAGACAACTCATCAGACCATATTACTTTCTTCTACTGCTCAGGAGTCCATGTTTTGTGCTCATTACACCAGGCTGTGCGTTGTTGCGCCTTGGCCTTGGTTACAAGCGGTTTCTGAGTGGCAGTCCTACCATAAATATCAGCTTTGTGAAGCCCATGACACAGTTTTTGTAGAGATGGTCACAGAAGTGTAGATTCAGTTCTGATTGTGTTGTATCACAGACTTGTAGAGGAATTATGATTACAAAATAAAAAATATTCTCATGAAACAAGTTTTATGAATTTTTTCTGCACTCAGACATGTTACAACCACCAACTATTGCATGCATAGTTTTGCCACAATTATCAAGCACATGGTTTGGGGTGAACAACTGTAGTTCACTAAAGCAACAAGACCGTGTCCACAAAACCCAGCTGTAACACCTGCCAAGTGACTCTTGGATTGACATTGGATTATTTTCCTTTTCCCCCCACTGATAGACTCTAAATGCCTTTTTTTATAATATTTAATTTAGGCAGCTTGCAGGTGCAAACAATGAGTGATGGCACTTACTCTACAGTGTGTGCTCACTGCATTGCATTCCAGTCAGCTGTAGTAAGTAAATATTATAGTCTATTATACTGTATCTAAACCCAGTGGTGGGCCGTCAGGGCCTGCAAGGCCTTCTCTGCTGGCCTAAAAAATATCTGAATCACAGACTGATGTTAATTATATTTTTTCCATGAATACTTATTAAATAATTCCAAATGGTCTGTCCGCTTCCTTTCATAGCTTTTCTGGTTGCGCTGCTTCCAGACGTGTATTTTCATATTAAAGCATTTAACCAATCACATTTCAGCCATCATTTGTTGCCAGGGTCAAAGAAATCTGCCTGGAGGCCTTCACAATCAGTTCTGCAGGCCCTGTAGCATAAAATAAGTGTTGATCAAACTGTTGCTTAAACCAATCAGATTTTGAGTTGGGGACACGAAGGCCTTCTAGAAGGCCTAGGTAACGTCAGCGTATTCACACCTTTTGATTGGATAGTCAGAGAGTGTCTGACTATGATGTAATGTGATTGGTTAAATGCTTTAATATGAAAATACACGTCTGGAAGCAGCGCAATCAGGGAAAAGCTATGAAAGGAAGCGGACAGACCATTTGGAATTAATTATTAAGTATTCATGGACAAAATATAATTAACATCAGTCTGTGATTCAGACATTTGAGCGGACATTTTCAGCCCTAAAGCGAATTAAAACTTATGCCAGAAATACGACAGGGCAGGCTCGACTTTCAGCATTAGCTTCGATGGCGATAGAAAAGGACTTCTTGATGGAACTGAAACACATTTACATTTACATTTTAAGCATTTAGCAGACGCTCTTATCCAGAGCGACTTACAAGATGTGCATTAATACAAGGTGAGAACAATCAAAGTTAGCGTACAAGATCAGTGCAGTGAAACGGCAAAAGACATCATTGCAGGCGTCTGCGTATCATAACACACGGATAATCTGTACGACAGAGTAATTGAACTCTTTTTGAGGAAAGAAAGGGGGATGGATTTTGTGTACAAATAATAAGGATTTTTGGTGAGTAAAATGTTGCTATTTTCCTAAATAATATTGCAATTTTATGAGGTTATTATTGATTATTTTTTATGTGTGTCGCAGCTGTAGCACCCGGTTTGTTTCTTCAGTAAAGGCATTTATTCTGGATACACGAGTTATCTATCTTCGATGCAACGGCAACGGGTGTCTGTTCGGTTTGTTTTTGCACTTTGTTTATTTATCTTTCTTCAGTCATGTTTCATTCTCGCTCTGTTCCACGTCTGTCATTGTTCCTGTTCGAGTTCCTCTCCTTGTCTTGTCATGCACTTTGGGAAATTCTATGTTTCGTTTTTTTAGGGAGGAGGAGGAACGCATAAAGAAATCTGCGTGCGAATAAAGCGGAACGTGAGAAGCGTACAGAGATAGGATGAGAGAGAATCACAGCGATAATTAGAAGCGTGAGATAATTAGTGATTAGTAATGTTAGTAACTTAATCTAAATCCCTAATGTTAGTAGATTAGTTGGTTAGTACTATATACATCTAACTAATATATACAAAGTGTAATTAGAAAGTAAGAAGGAAGTAAAACGAGATTAGAAACGAAGACGGAAAAACCGAAACATAGAATTTCCCGAAGTGCATGACAGAACGAGAATGAAACATGACTGAAGAAAGATAATTAAACAAAGTGCAAAAACAAACCGAACAGACACTCAAAACATAACAATAAGATGGCTTTTATAGCCATAAAATAGTTATTGAGGGGTGGATTGATTCAGACGGAGCACTACTGAAGGCCTAGGTGTGAAATGCATGGCCCGCCACTGTCTAAACCTATCTCTGGGGGTGTACGCTGGTGTTTGATCCGTACGCTCTCAGTTACGTACGTGATCCAGCTGTTAAAATTGTTCAAAACGTGATTCAAACTGTTCAAAACGTTATTCAAATCAGGTCGAAAGTTGTTTTAATAACACGCAGCGCAAACACAACCATATATGCTTCACATTCACGAAGACAAGCCATTTGTAGTACCTCTGCTGGAATGCACTACACTCCCCGTGATCCTCTTGACCTCGCTTCGACGCGAGGACTTCCGTCACCAGAGTGTCTGCATCCGGCGTGTATCCGTTCCCTCTGTGCCCTGTGCTAGTGCTGGAGCACAATGGCGGCGTGCCGGGCATCCGCTTCGAGATGGTTCTTCACCCGGGAACAGCTCGAAAACACGCCGTCCCACGGCTGTGGCGTGGAGCCGGACAGGGAGCTGTCTTACAGGCAACAGGCGGCCAACCTCGTTCAAGACATGGGCCAGAGACTGAACGTGTATCCTCTTTACCGAATGGAAGCGAGACCCGCCTGGGGAGAGGAGCATTGCAGTGGGCTCAGAGAAATGTGGCTCTGTTCCGTGTGCTAGGCCTCTCTTTCTTTTCTCAAACCGTGGGTGGGGGCTGGGGACACGAGCTCTTCGCAAACGCTAGCCTGTTTTGTTATCGAATTAATTGCGCAATTGTAGAGAAGTGTGTCTTAGTGGCTATCTTGGCTAAGTTGGCAAAGTGTGTGTGTTTATCGTGTGTTTTTTTCTCTCTCGAGTAGGATAGCTAGATATTCTGTAAACAAAATTAAAGCCTGTCATTTAGCTGTCCGTGAGCTACCTCGGTAGCGGAATTGTGTTGGCTGCTGCGTGTGTAGGCTGGGCGATATTAGCTCAGTTACATTATTTTATGGAAACATTTACGTTACATTTGTGAATCAGAATGAAATGTCTGTTTGGTATAGCTAGGTAATACGAATAGTCGATCGATGGTCGCCTTCAAACAACAACTGTTAGTAGATGGCAACCTTGCGTATTACAGAACAAAAGGGCAAATGGTTGCGTTGTAGTTATAGCCTCTTTGGTTTTAAATGATATTCTTTGTGCGATGAATGAGTGGCCAGCATTTAAACATGGGCATCGTGATATAAAGTGCATGTGGGGAAGGTTCAGCTGTTTCTTTGAACTATTTATAGTGTAAATTGCCGCCGTGATTGAAATAACCTGGATTCCCAGATTCGCGTCGTGTCGCTGTGATGTATTCGTTTTTGTACAGGTGACTATTATGGCTGCGAGTTTGGAGAACTGTCCGCATACGACGATTCTTTAAAATCGAAAACCAGGGGCGTAAAATGGATACGGGCTGCTAACTAAACGATATGCTAGGACAGTAGTTTACAAAGAAATACGAGCTGTGTCCTTTGTGTTATCTAACACAGGAAAACTAGCGAAACGAAGCCATATAAACTGTCAACCTGATATTTTCCTTAACCAATTCCCCGCAGCTCACAACTGACAATAAATACTGCAATTGTTTACATGCACAGGTTTTATATGTACCATTCGTTCACCAAGTTCCACAGAAATGTGAGTATTCTTAATTTCTCTCCATCGCCTTTTGAGTTAATGCCATTACATTTACATTCACATTTTAGGCATTTAGCAGACGCTCTTATCCGGAGCGACTTACACAATTTACATTTCTTTACATACAATCCATTTACACAGCTGGATATTTTTACCTAAGCAATTCAGGTTAAGTACCTTGCTTAAGGGTACAACGGCAGTGCCCCCACCTGGGAATTGAACCGGCAACCTCCGAGTTACAAGCCCAGTTCCCTAACCGTTATACTACACATGCCATGCTCTGTATTTCCAAATTGTCAAATGTGGTATTGGTATACATTTTAAAAATGGTTCTGTAAACCATGGGAGGAGTCTGTAGAAGGAGTAACCTAGATTTAATGGAAGACTATGTTCTGTGCCATTAGCTTGTAATGGAACCTGAATCTTGAATTAATCCAAAGGGCTTAGCATCAGCATTTTAAAGAATCAGGTGAGCAAGATTTGTTTACATAGAAAGTGGTCTGATATTTTTTATTTGCTTTTCTGTGACGCTAGCCTAAAACACACCAGATGGCCCACACAATGAGTGTTCCAACCACCGATTGTTGGATTGCTTTCTGTAAAGACAGAAAAGCTTGGACTTTGTGTGGCTGGCTGTAATTCACTTTCCGCCACATGGATGTGTAAAACTATTGCACAGGCCTCCAAAATACCCACTTTTTTTGGATTCCATCTTCATTCCATTTGGGCGTGTTTGGAAAATCTGCAAATTTTAGGTACTGGTAGTGGTGTAACATATTTTTAGAAAGGTCCTTTAATGTTTTTTTTGAAAAAAATAATTTTCTTGCTCGACAGGTCATTTCTCCAACGACCTTATTCCTGGCTGCAAAAGTGGAGGAGCAACCGCGGAAACTTGAACACGTCATTAAAGTTGCACACGCCTGTCTGAACCCCCAAGAGGCCCAGCTAGACACGAAAAGTAATGTAAGTGTGCGTCATGCCGGGTACGGTATTTTATTTCTCTCCCTTACAGATGTGCCCTTGTTGGTGGGAGGTCTTTCTTGGAAGGATCTCTGTTTTCGGGGGAAACGGCATCTGTCCTTAAATCGATCTCGATTTGACCCTTGGGCCGTGCCTGAATGAATCAGGAGGGGCCTGTGGCGTGAGACTGCAGTTCGGAGGCCTTGTTTTGTGGGTTCATTTTTTTTTGTCCAGGATGATGTCAATTCCCAGCAAGGCTTTCCAAGCTGGCGCACACAACTCCGGGCATCGCTGTAACGCGGTGACGATGCACTTGTGCGGAGGCTGTGTGGTTATGTTTTTGGCCGGGGTGACTTAGCGATGCAAATGGACGACGCACGGCCGTTTTCGGTGCCATTGTCCTGGACAAAAATAATTCTGAGCTGCAGAGCCTCTCACGCCACCTAAATGCGGTTTACAAAAGGATTACGTTTTTGAATTGGGGTCTGATAGCTGTGAAGAAGACACATTACAAGCATAATGTAATGATTGTCTATTGAACTTCAGGCCTACCTCCAGCAAGCTCAAGAGCTGGTGCTACTTGAAACCATAGTGCTTCAGACTTTAGGTAAGTACAGGCCAAACTCTGAGACCAAGCAGGTGTTACAAAGTCTGTGTATTGCTCATTTATAGTGTTTGCGAGTATTGCAGCTGTGCTATACTGTGTTTCCTGGGAGTTGTAGTCCTCTGTCAACGGTGTTTTTCCTCAGCACTGTTCCGTGCTTTTATTTTGAAGGGTAGAGGACGCTAAAGTCGATGGGGATAAAATGTCTCGTAGTGTGCAGTGGCCTCGCAATGCTGTTTAAAGTCCTTCACGTCATGGTTTCATTGATGAATATTGTCGAATATTTTATTATAACGCTTTTGATTTGATATTTTTTTCCCGTGAGGGGTGTTAGCTCTCTCCCTTCTGTGTTGTGCGATGTCAAAATGGCCCCAAAGATTTGTCTCCACGTGAACACGCTATTGATTCTATTCTAGGTCGATATTAGTGAAAGTCACCCTCTCGCTAAGAGACAGGAAATCCCCCGTTCATCAAAACGTCGCACACAACTGAATATTTCAGTATCCGTACAGCCACCAGACGTATATATCAGTAATGTTTGTATGCATGAGTCTTCTACATGCGAGTAGTCTTTAGTTTGCATTGTGACGTTGGGATTGCCACATGGTCTTCAGTTTTCTCTGAATGGCGTGGTCAGTGACTGTGTGATTGTGATTGCTGTTTCCACTAACGTCCGTGTTTTGTTGCAGGGTTTGAAATAACGATAGAGCATCCTCACACCGATGTTGTGAAGTGTTCCCAGCTCGTGCGAGGTACGCCTTTATTTCCTTCTGGTTTTGTGAACGTTTTGTTTTTGGTTTCTTTTACGTAATGCACAACAGTTATGGTCTTACAGGTTTAATGTTTAACCTCTGCTCTTGACTTGGCCTCACGCAATCTGAGCGCACGTGCTTCAGAGTACACACGTGCCGGTCTGCGCTCTCTTGACAGAGGAAGTTGCAGAAGTTGGGACGGGCTTGCTGAAAAAAAAAAGTAAAAGATTGGTCGTTACAAATTGGGAAAAGGGGTGGGGGGGATATCAAATCGGTTTAAAGAAACAATTTAGACTTCTGAAATTCTATTCGGCGAGAGAAGTTTAAGAGAATCAGTGTGACAAAACCACGTGCACATTAAGTTCCCTTCGTAGTGCGACGGAAAACGCCAACGCCGGCCAGTAAACGGTCTTCCTCGATTGGCCGGTCAGTAACCCAATCCCCCTCCTCTCCCCTCTTCTCTTGCAGCCAGCAAGGACTTGGCACAGACTTCCTATTTCATGGCTACCAACAGGTTGTTATCCTGACCCTCTTTGTTGCACTGTGATAGCACACTATAGCTTCCTTTACTGCTGGGTCCCCCTCCCTGTGCCCAACGCCCTCCGTGCGCCGGGGTTCCCCCCCCGACGACGCCCCTCCCTGGGGGGGGCCGACCCGGGGGGGGCCGGCTGCATAGCGGTGTATGAAACGAGGGACCCCGTTGGCACAGAGGGGTTGAATGCACAATGTGAAGTGTAGTGGTGCTGTTTGACCCTCCCAGGCTCAGCCCGGTTCAGAGTGCATATATACACAGAGACACAGAGTGCCTGAGTGGCAGCTAAAAGGGTTCAGAGATGTAAACTTAACCTAGAACTCCTCACGGTAAGTAAAACAAAATCGATCTTTTATTTTATTTTTTCTCTTAAAATTTAAAATTTTGTTGTTTTCTTCATATATTCTGCTTTGATAGCACGTTTTTTCAAATTGATTGCTAAATGTAAATATATTTTTATATATGTCATCAATTTTGCATGTTAAATGTCATATTTAAAAAGTATTTCGAAAATGCAAAAAGTAAATATTAATACTACAGTAGCATGAATTAAATATTTGTATGATGTTCAAAACCCATTAAGGACCCACTGTGTTATTTTTTTACATTAGTTGATAAAACTTTTTTTTAAACGTTGCAAATAAGGTCATCTGAATCATGAATAAATCAATTACGTTTGTTTGAAGAAAGATTCGAGTTTCCCCCTTATTTCTGACGCTGTTCACTACGGCCTTATCGACCTTGCGCATATTGGCAGATTGAGTTGACATTTATAGTCTTAATTGAGAGCAAGGACAGTCGCATGGTACGCCATTTTGTTATATCAAACACAGGAATGACACTCGGTCCTTAAAGGGTTCATTTGGGACGTGGGGTTTGATCTGTTTTTGATGAATCATGGTGCAGCCCTCCCTGTGGTGATGTACAGTGTCTGGACATGGAGCCAAAAGCCTTAGTCATCCTAGCAAAGTCCGCAGCTTGCATAATTCATTGAGTGGAATTTTACCCTTGGGTGTGGGGGGACGCTGGGCCAGAAAAGAATGAATTTTCTGCAGAAAAAGTGCTTTTGTGTGGAAGTTTGATTCATTGACCGGCGAGGACAGAGTAGCAGAAGATGACATTTAAAGTTGTGGCTGGTTCTGCTGATGTTGCTGAGCCGGAATAAGAAAATGGCCCACAAGCTTCCTGAGCTGTAATGCACACGCGCGGTTTTCTGTTTTGAGTGGTGACCGCCGTGAGAACTTTGCAGTGCCTAAACGCAGACCTACTGTGAGAAAACCGTCGTTAATGTTCAAGGCACTTAGCCAGCCAGCAGTGGCCTTTGATATGTGATATCCCCCCTCGTTTAACTGTTATTGCTACCCCAAGAGCAAACAGGTAGCACAGCATTACATAAGGACACAAAGTCATTCAGAGATGTCATCTTTTTGAGTGATTGACTTTAGTCCCCGCCTCCAGGGTCAATGTTTCCTTTCTTAAGTCTGTCGGAGTGGCCTGACTGCCCTTCTGGACTGTGTGGCTGTCCAGACACACCCCCACTCATTGGTCGAGGGCATTTGTTTGGAGAAAATTGGAGGGGGAAAAACCCTCACAACTCAACTGCGAATTTCTCCAGAACCGCAGTCTAAACTCCTGTCTTGGTCATTGTCCAGGCATTGTACATGAAACCTGTGGTGCAAGGTTACCATCCATCTTTTTGCTACGGTTGATTTATTTGGGTTTTAAATGTTTACTGGCTATGGTCATTTTTAGCCCCATATGCTGTGCGTGTATCATTATAGACCTGACTGGGATGTGTTTTTGTGATTGTAACATCCGCACAGCCCTTTCAGCTTATACCATTTTCAGATGTTTTTGGACCCTCAAATTAATTTTCCAGGATGAGGAAATGAGTTTCCTTGTCTTTAAAAAAATTAAATAATAATAATAAAATAAGAATCATTTTTCTTATTGAGGGGGAATGAGAGCGGTATATACACAGGCATTATGAGATAAATGTTGACAATGTAGCATAAAATAGTTAATGAAAATACAATTTTCTCTTTGGTGAGGAAAACCATATACCCCATAGCTTAACTCTCTCAATCCCACTAAAGCCCTGCCTCAATATCCATTCTGTGACGTATCCGCATGTTATGGAAAATGAAGCGATGCCTATATGATGTATCTGTCATAGTACTGGCCTCCTGCAGCCCTCTGAGCTGGTGTACATGGATGGTAACCACACGCTCCCTGTATAAATCCCATATTTTGTTTGTACAGTAAATTATGAAATGTGCACTGACCATTTTCCCCTTTCGCTCAACTACCCGGAAGTGAAGTCATTGCATTTGGTGCCATTTGTCTGACCAGAAGTGAAGCATTGGAGTTAAACTAAACTAGGCTCTCAGATGTAGCTATTGAGAGAATCTGTGTGTGTGTTTGTGTGTGTGTACGCCCACCACCCTGGCAGCCATAGCTAACACGCCCCCTACCCCCTCCTCTTTCTCTCTCCCCTCTCTCCTCCTCTCCTCCTCCTCCTCCTCCTCCCTCCTCTCTCTCTCCCTCTACCTGTCTCTGTCTCTCCCTCTCCCTCCTTTCTCTCTCTCTCCCCTCTCCCTCCTTTCTCTCTCTCTCTCTCTCCCTCCCTTCCTCCCCTCTCTCTCCCTCCTCCCTCCTTTCCCTCTCCCTCCTCCCTCCTCCCTCCTCCCTCTCCCCCCTCTCCTCCTCTCCTCCTCCTCCTCCCTCCTCCCTCTCCCTCTCCTCTTCTCTTCCATGTGACGGGCGCAGCCTGCACCTCACCACGTTCTGTCTGCAGCACAAGCCCACGGTGATTGCCTGCGTGTGCATCCATCTGGCCTGCAAGTGGTCCAACTGGGAGATCCCGGTCTCCACGGACGGGAAGCACTGGTGGGAGTACGTGGACCCGTCCGTCACGCTTCGAGCTGCTCGACGGTGAGTTTGTCCCCCCCCGCAGGAACGTCATTACGGGCCAGTTTTATTCTACAGGGAAGCTTCAAAGCTTTCCGTGCGGACTTGAGAATAAGTGTCTTAAACTAGCGGCTGAGCTCTTGGGCAGTTGTGTAATAAGCGTTTTTTTTGTTACTGTCTATTCTGAATGATTTCAGCAGTGGTCGCCCTCCAAACCTGTAATCTTTTGTTCCGAGAGCCAAAATAAAAAGACAACGTGCAGATGGAATTGATTGTGACAGAAAAAGTGTCTGCTGCAAACTTTTAAAAAACCCAATAACTTTTATTAATTCATATTGCCCGTTTACAATAAGACAAAAACACAAATGATACAGAACCTCCCCCCCTCCCCCACTGCTGATAAACTAGACCCTCAGCCATCCTGCCTCTTCGTCCCACAGATGGATGAATGTGAGATTTTAAACTCGTGGTTGAGCTCTTGGGCGGACGTGCCAGGGAGGAGAGCGTGGCAGCTGCCAGCACAGGGCGGCCATCTTATGTGCTGCAGCAAAGCCTCAAAGCCAAACTCTGGAGTTGCGACCGCTAATACGGGATTTAAATAGCAGTGCGTGAATAGATCAAAGACTATCGTGCTCTGCTGGGAGTGAGCAGTAAAAATGCAGTAACTGCATATGAAGCCAGTAGTTTTGAGGCTGAAGTTCTCAAACCCGTGTCTAAATGCTGTCCCCTTCTGTTCCCCTGTGCGCAGAGCTGACTCACGAGTTCCTGCAGATTCTGGAGAAGACGCCGAGCAGATTGAAACGGATCAGGAACTGGAGGGTGAGGCTGTTACGCCAAACGGGTTAAGGAGGGTTTCCACAGCCAATGAAATAATTCGATCGCCATCACATGACCCTGTTCATTTGGGTCCATCGCACACACACGCACGCACGCACACACACACACACACACACACACACAGACACACACACACACACACACACACGGGATAATTGAAATGTGTAATGGCATATTTTCAGTGTTGAATGTCACACCGATATGAGCTTATTTACTGAATAGGGCCATCGTCTGGTAATCGGTTAGATGCTGCTGCCCTGAATATTGAATATTGAAAGTGGGCTGAATAAGAGCTATATTGATGATGGAGTTTATCAGCAGCTTTGTCTGTTGCTAGAGGCTACGGGATGTGAGAGGTAGCTTTCACTGAGGGCTAAATTATATTGATGACAGTTTTTGGTCTCGGGTGGCGTAACGGTCAAAACCCGGAATGCAAGAATGCCTACTGCAGCCGCGGTACCCAAACCCCCGTCGGGGGCGGTGATTGGCTGACCACCCCAGTTTTTTGGGGGAGGGTAAATGTAAGGAAATAGAGGATATAATTGGCTACCGAATTGGGCAAAATAAACCTGGAAAAAATCTGAAACAAAAAAAGTGTCATAATATATTGATGACAGTTTTCTTTCTTCCTCTCCACATCAGGCCACGCAGGCTGCCAAGAAGCCCAAGGGTGACGGCCTGGCCCTGGACAACGCGTACCCTGTCCAGGGCCCTTCTCTGGTGGACAGCATTCCAGGGGTCTCCTCCAACACCGGCGCGTTCCCCAAATCGTCAGCCTCCTTCCCCGTCATGCTGTCCTCCAACACCGGGGGCGCCCTTTCCCTGGACGGCATCGCCAACATGCAGGGCGGCGCCTACAGCTTCACCCCCTCCGGCGACTGGCCTCAGGACGCCTTCTCCCTGGTCCTCCCCCAGGGGGCGCTGTCCGTGCACGCCTCCCTCCAGCACCGGCCCGACAAGGGAGACGAGTTCACCCCCAAACACGAACCCAGGGCAGCCGGCGGGGCCCGGCCCCAGCCCGTCTACACCGCCCAAAAAATGTCCCTGGACAAGTACAGGGAGAAGCACGGGGCGGAGCTGGGGGGGGGGCACAGAAGCGCAGGCCGGAGGGGGCGGCGGGGGCGGAGGCCGAACAGCCAGACCAGCCCTACCACAGGAAGCACGCGCCCCTGCCCCTGCCCCCCTCCCTGTCCCTGCCGGGGCCCCCGGGGGGGGAGAAGAGGGACAAGAGCGCCCCCTCCCTGAAGCTGCGCCTGCCCGTCCCGGCAGCCGAGAAGGGCGCAGCCGGCAAGGAGGAGCTGAAGATGAAGATCAAGGTGTCGTCGGAGCGCCACAGCTCGTCGGACGAGGGCGGGCAGAAGAGCAGACACTCGGGCAGCCCGCCGGCGAGGGGGGAGAGGCACCGCGACCGTGACCACGCCCACCGGCACCACAAGCACGCGCACCCCAACCCCAACGCCCTGCCCCACAGCGGGAACGGCCGGGCGGGTCCCGACGGCCTGGCTCCGGCCGGACCCCCCCTCAGGACCCCCGCGGGCGTGAGCGCCGAGGCCGCCGGCGCCCCCTCTGGCCCCTCCCGGAAGCGGACGCACGCGGACGCCGGCCACAACCACCACCACCACCACCACTCCAAATCGAGCAAAAGCTCCAAAAGCAGTGCAGGTAGCTCCTCTCATTGTTCCTCCGTAAAGCAGTGTGTGTCCTCTCACGTCTCTGACCTTAACGCCCCCTCCCCCCTCCCGCTCCCCCTCCCGCTCCCCCCCTGCCCCTGTCACGTACCAGGTGGGCTACGGCCATCTCAGCACCCTCGTGAAACTGGACCGGAGGCCAGCGGACGCCCGGGGCCCGGGCGCGAACGCTAACGGCCAGCACACAGACTACAAAGACACGTTCGACATGCTGGACTCACTGCTGAGTGCCCAAGGAATGAACTCTTAAAAATTAAAAAATTAAAAACACACAAAAAAAAACTATTTTAAAAAGAAGGAAATGTAAAAAAAAAAAAAGCAAAATAAAAAGAAAATGCAAGGAGCGAACGGGGATGACAGAAATGTGGAAATTAAGTTTAAAAAAAATTAAAAATATCAATGTTGAGCTACTAAAACATATTTGACAAAATGGAGGAAAAACAGAAATGCTTCCCGACCTTGTGATGGTAAACGGCTCGGTCCCGCCTCTTCAAGTGCACACAGCTGCTGCTGCTGCTTCTGTTCCCCGCGCTGTTCAGCTGGGGGGGATAGTGCAAACGAATTCTCATCTCCACACGAAAATAGTATTATAAATACTGTAACGGCATGAAAGGTGCAATTTCAGTCTTGCTTTCTTTTTTTCCTTTTAAAACCAACTTTTAAAACAGTATTTCCACGATGAAACTTCCCGCCAGAGAGAGAGAATATCCTCTTCCCGGACGCCGCGACATCTCGCTCGGGTCAAAGACACGGGCCAGAGTGCGGTCGAGGAAGCGGCCTTTTAGTTGCGTTCTTTGAATGATTGTTGTTTTTATTATTTCTTTTTTATATATCTTTCTACCGTATGTATGATTTGCATGTTTCAATCACAAAGGGACAAAGAGAAAAGACACTGGGCTTGTAACAGTTAAAGTGGAGACAAATGTACATACATTTTTGTATGTTTAAAAAAGCTATACCATAAATACTCAGGTTTGGAGCTGCTTGTGTGTGTAACAATGTGTATGTGTGTGTGTATATACATACATACATACATACACATACATATACACACACACACACACACACACATATATATATATAGATATATATAAAGTCTATTGTGACATGGTGTAAAGCGGGTGGGCAATTCCGGTCCTGGAGGGCCGGTGTGTATGCAGGCTTTTGTTTCTGCCAATTTACCTGGCTCAATTAACTAATTGGCTGTACGCATTAATACATATTCACTCTGATTAGATCACAGTAAACACTTCATACAGGGACACAAGAACAGTCTTCAGCTTAACAGAATAATAATGATTAAATAATTAAGAGCAGAAGTTGGTATGAACTCCAGGAACCGATACGGCCCTCCTTGCCCACCCCTGGTGAAAGAGAATCGTCGATATTCAGACTGCAGCATTCCAGCAATGTGCTTTGAGCCTGCAGTCTGCATGACTGCCAGGAGAGGGCGCATGACCCATTACGGGCAATCCAGACCCCATTAGTCAGCCGACCACCTGGCACGTTTTCAGAGGTCATGCATAATTGTTACTGTGACCTTGGGAAACATTTTAAGCTTAATGCCAAAGGCTGTGCCTCAAAAAATAAAATAACAAATAAAAAAAGGAAAATTGAAGAACTCAGAAGTTTACATAGTCTTTGCTGTGAAGTGCATTTAAAATATTTTTTGGCTTCATGCAGTAGCCTAGATTCAGAGCTGGTAATGGATAATGATTACATTTAATTATTCATGTCTATAAAAAAATAAAACTGCACAAAAGTAAAAAAGAATTAAAAAGATTTTGTGTCATGTTACTTTACGGGGGCAGTTTCCAATGTGATGCATCGTTTTTTAATTCCTGACGCAAACTGTTAATCTGATTAGTCGTCGTTTTATTTCTGTGCACCGAGTTTCAGAACGAAGCCAACAATGTTCGCAGTACTGGTGTGGTGATTCTGCTCTTCAATGCACGGTTAGTGGTGTAAAAAATCAGACGCGCAAATCTTGACATCCAGTTTTTTTTACATTTAAATTCAATAAATAAACCCCAAGGTCCCCACTACCTTAAACCTGGCTCTCTCGTACTTTGTGCTGTCCTGTCCTGTTTTTTGCTGATTGAGAGAATATTCTAAATGAAAATGGAAGGAAATGCAGATTTTTAAGAATTTGTTTCAGATTTGATCCCATTTTTGTCTTAATTTAGTCTACAATTACACCCTCTCTTTTTCATGTCAACCACCCCCTCCGTCGTATTGTGAGTTTCCTGCCGTAGCCCTGAGACCGGCAGTGACATGGGCATAATATCGTCTCCTCCGAGGCAGCACTTGCCCAGCTGTTGACCGTAACTCCGGTACTCCAGAGCCACTCCTACATGCAACAAACTTCCTGTCGGCTTCCCTCCCCCATCCCTGGGGCGGACAGCCAATTGCTGCCCCCTAATAGGACTCCTGGCCAGAGCCGACTCTGGTGCAACCGGTGGAATTGAACCCCGATCGCAGTGGTCAGCGTCGAACGTTGTAACCACTAGACCACCCGGGAGGCCTGATAGAATATTTTAAATGAAAATGGAAGGAAATGCAGATTTTTAAATGTAAAATATATTGAACGTTATTTGTGAAAAGGTCTTCCGAAGTCACTGTGATCAAGAAAGCAAGAGTTGTTTTTGATTTATCAAGGAAGCTGTGTGCAACACAAACACATTCATGGGCTTGGTGAACAGTACAGCATGTACACTTTCACAACAACAAAAAAACGCTGAATAAACAAAACAGAATTTATTCAATATATTACCTTACAAATAATTTCAGCATTTTGTAAAAGACATATGTACACTAAATACAGGTGTTGTATATATTGGCACACATCTAAATAATGTAAAATGATACATGACTATTCACATTTTTAGCCATCTTTTAAGGCACCCTCGGCTTTTCTCTGAGAAAGCTATGAGCAGGCCACCATATGTATTTAACGTGGGTATCTGATCGGGATTAGAAATATTAAGTGCATATTAACTATGAAATATGAAAATGAACCCCAGCAAAAATGTTATTTTGCAGTTCCAACAGTGACTGTCCACTTTCTCTAGATTTTATGGTAAATGATAAAACAACCAAAAGTTGCTTTTAAAGACAGATTAGTAAGCAGAGCCAGAAATTATGTGCCTTTCACCCCAGTCCTGTGTGAGGCATCTTACAATAGGCTATGAGGAGTGTCAGTCTTGCAAAGGCCTCTCACGATAGGCTGTGAGGAATGTCCGTCATGCAGGGGGCACTCAGATAGGCTGTGAGAAGTGTCTCTCACAGAAGGCTCAGGATCTCACAGGATAGGCTTTGAGTGTCAGCCTTGTGGAGGGCTCTCATGATAGGCTGTGAGGAGTAGCACACTGGTGGAGAGCTCTCATGATAGGCTGTGAGGAGTAGCACACTGGTGGAGAGCTCTCATGATAGGCTGTGAGGAGTAGCACACTTGTGGAGGGCTCTCGTGATAGGCTGTGAGGAGTGTCAGTCTTGCTGGAGGAGGATACCGGCACATTTTTGGGAAATGAAGGGGTGCAGAAGTAGCTCCTCTGCCGACGGACGATCTTTCTGATCACTGCAATGACAACAAGGCTTTCATGACACAACTAATCCAGGTAGTTTGTGATGCTGAACGATTAGCGATGGGTTATTGCAGTAAGACCAAACATCATTAGCAGTGTATTGCAGTCCATCCACATTATCTGGTAGGCTGTGAAATAATGTTAAAACTGCTTGTATATCCCCTTTCTCTTTGATATTCATCACACATCACAGTTTAATAACCCCAAACGTCACGAAGCTTCAGCTGTGGAAAATGTAGAAGCTGCCCACATTCTTGTATAAATGTGGCTGTGTGGCTCAGTAGGTAGAGCGTGGTTCTGTGTGGCTCAGTAGGTAGAGTGTGGTTCTGTGTGGCTCAGTAGGTAGAGCGTGGTTCTGTGTGGCTCAGTAGGTAGAGCGTGGTTCTGTGTGTCTCAGTAGGTAGAGTGTGGTTCTGTGTCTCAGTAGGTAGAGCATGGTTCTGTGTGTCTCAGTAGGTAGAGTGTGGTTCTGTGTCTCAGTAGGTAGAGCATGGTTCTGTGTGTCTCAGTAGGTAGAGTGTGGTTCTGTGTGTCTCAGTAGGTAGAGCATGGTTCTGTGTGTCTCAGTAGGTAGAGTGTGGTTCTGTGTGGCTCAGGTTGTGGGCTCGATTCCCATTGTGGGACCTCATATAGGGTTGACCGGGGATACAACTAACACAGGGTTTGTTGTAACACAGACATTTTATATTGTTGCACATGATCAAACAAGTAGTGCTCTCTGTCACATTTCCACGAAGGAGAGTGACGTCTGATTACCAAGTTTTAGAACAATCTGACCAGTTATTCTCTTTTTATCAGCAAAAGTGTGTTTTTTTGCCAAGTAAGTAACTTTTTGTACTGGAGCGGTTTTTCGATTACTGGTTTGTGTGTGTCACAGAGTCCAACCTTATATCATTTTAATCATCCATCTGGTAGCTATAATGTAGCTTGGTTTTGAAACATGACAGGAACACACAACAAGTGCTAGCTAGGCAAAACTCCAACCACCACAGCGCAGTGTTAGTTCTCACGCTCTGTTACAACTAACCCCGCGTAAAGTTGTTGTATTCTTATTCACAGAATGAGGAACCCAAAGAGAAAGACAGACAGGGGTGTGCCTAGAGAGGTGCTGATCCTTGCTGCTAGGGAGGTGGGAAGAGGCAGGTCTATCAGGGGCTATCTGTTACATAAATTAAAATAATTGCCATATTAAAATAATATAAAAGATACATTTCTTATATTAGTCAGTTCATGTAATTTCTCACACTTGACAACTGATAATATGATGGGGGAAGGTAGCCGTCTGCCCACAACTAAAAAACGAAACAGATTTGCTGATAAGATGGTGAGACATGAGATTCCCACCCACGTCTGAGCATGCGCACGAGTCTGCATGGCAAAACACTAGGCTGCAGAATTGAATACGGTGGGAAAATAATGTTTTAATGTGCACCTACAAGTGATGGTAAATGTGGCTGCAAACAATCCAGTTTTGATCGATGATTTTTAAGACTGTCTTAGTTTGCCAGAGAATAATATTGCATCCGCAATTAATTTTTACTTATTTAATTCAGTATATATTTATAAATGTCAAATGACTAATGTATTTAGGATGGAAAGCATATTTGTTTGATATAAAATAGAATTGCATTGACTTTATTTTGTTTGCATCGATTTATAACTCTTCTAGCTGGTGTTACATTCTACCACCTATGCCACAGGGGTGTCAAACTCATTCCATCGAGGGCCGAGTGTGTGCAGGTTTTTGTTGCAACCAATGCACTACTCCAGGTGATTTCAATGATGTTCCCTCCTTAGTTGAAGAAGTGAGCTAATTAGTGAAATCACCTGGTGTAGTGCATTGGTTGCAACAAAAACCTGCACACTCGGCCCTCGATGGAATGAGTTTAACACCTGTGGCCTCCGGGGTAAGTTGCACCATTTCACTTCCGCCACTTTCGGTAGAATTTTAAACGACAGGTTGAAACACAGTGTCTAATGATAACAGAGATGTGTATGTCGCTTGTGTAAAAATGATTAATCTAATTTTTTTAAATAAATTAGCAAAAACCAAAATGTGTTAGTTTCATCCCCGGTCTACCCTACTGAAAAATGTATGCATTCACTACTGTAAGTCGCTTTGGATAAAAGCGTCTGCTAAATGGCATGTAATATAATAATAATAATATATAATATATGCCATTTAGCAGACGCTTTATCCAAAGCGACTTACAGTAGTGAATGCATACATTTTTCAGTATATGTGGTCCCAATGGGAATCGAACCCACAACCTAAGCGTTGCCAACGCCATGCTCTACCAACTGAGCCACAGAGAACCACATGTATGCTATGTTATAAAGAATGTCTGAGAAACAAGACGAAAGAACAAGAAGGAAACAGTGCTGTGTGAAACCCAGGCTCACCTCGTCAGACACGCTTGGACAAAGTTCCTGGCGTCCTCCGAGAACTCGTCGGACAGCGTGGGCATGAGCCCCCTCCGGGCGCCGATGTAGAAGAGCGCCGCCACCTTGTCCATGTGCGCCAGCGGGGGCCGCCCCGTGGCCATCTCGAACACCGTGCAGCCCACGCTCCAGATGTCCGACTTCCTGCCGTGGCCCGTCTCGTTGATCACTTCCGGCGCCATCCAGTAGGGGGTGCCGTGCACCGAGCGGAGGACCTCGCTGCTGCTGCTGCTGCTGCTGCTGGCACAGTGCGTCGGGTAGCTGAGGCGCCGGGCGCAGCCGAAGTCGATGAGCTTGATGACGCCGGTGGGCATGAGCATGACGTTGTTGCCCTTCAGGTCGCGGTGGATGACGCGGTTCTGGTGCAGGTGCGCCACGCCGTCCAGGATCTGGCGCGTGTAGAGCGCCAGCACCCTCTCGGGCAGCGGGCCGAAGCGGTGGATGATGCTGGCGATGGAGCCGCCCGGGACGTACTCCATGAAGATGCTGACCACGCCGTCGCGGAGCGTGGTGCCCAGGAAGCCCACGATGTTGGGGTGGCGCAGGGTCTTGAGCAGGTCCATCTCGTCCTGCAGGCGCTGGTACTCGCGGGCGCCCGACTCCGGGTCCGAGTCGTCCAGGACCACCTGCTTCACGGCGATCAGCTGGCCCTGGCTGGTGAGCCCGCAGTACACCTGCACGGCGAATGAGCGAATGTAATCTTGCTTTAACCACTAACGCACGTACGGAACTTTTTTTGTGTGTTGGACTTCATTCAAAACTCAGAGTCCCCCCCCATATAACTTTCTTTTTTACCCTGCTGTACCGAAAACGTACTGAACCGTGACTTAAAAACCGAGGTACATACGAACCGTGATTTTTGTGTATCGTTACAGCCCTACCATTTATTCTAACAAACCACAAACATCGACTAATGCATTCAGTGCCAGACTTGAGAACAGCTCAAACCCTTGATCTTGGAGAAAAGAGGTAAAACGTGTGCAGTCACTGACACCATTAATTGAGGATCTGAGATAATTTAAATACAATCCTCGGCCTCAGGCCCTGGCCTCCTACGAGCAGCGTGTGAAAGACTTAATGGTCGCACTATAACCCGAGCACAGGGCTATATCTTGAGGTTCATGGGCCCTAGGCCCCGCCTCCGTTTTGGGTCCCCATCCGGCGTGGGATTCTGGGAGATGGAGTTCTTAGATTTAACCTTAGATTGGAGATATGATTTCATTTGTGTAATTTTTTGTGAATACTACTACTACTAATAATAATAAGGATCCTATGTGATGAACATACATTTATTAGACGTGTAAGTGTAAAATGAATGATTACAATTAAATATGAATTAAAAAATACAAATAATAAGATTTAAAAATAATATCAACATGAATATTTTCCCCATAATTCCGGGCCCCATGTGACGTTTGGGCCCTAGGCCCAGGCCTTGTCGGCCTATGTGGAGATCCGACCCTGCTCGAGCAGACTCTGGAGATACGGATACGAGTGGAGTCGTTTACTCACCGTTCCATAAGCCCCTCTCCCCAGCACTTCCCCTTTTGTCCACAAGACGGCGTCCTCTGCACACAATCCCGTGGCACTGCTCTCTCCGACCGGTGATGTAATTCCCTGCACAACAACCCGGCAGTTCAGCATGTGACATTGTGAGTTTAGGTGTGAGCTGACCAAATATAATCATTTGGTAATGTTGTTTGTTTAAAAAGAAAAAAGTTTGTTGTAAAGATACCTACAATAAATAAATATTATTGTAGCAGCAGTTTTTATATTATTTTTATAATATTATTATGAGTAATTTTATCATTTGAAAATCTGTAGCATGTATACAAACATTATTTTTCAGAGTGAAGCCAGAATAATGGTTTAAATCCTGATGAGGTTCCACTGATTCACATATAATTTATATTGAAAACAGTTACATTGACACACTTCAAATATTATGATAATATCTCAAGATGATCACATGATTATAATATTAACTGCATGGGCAGCTGTGTTGGAATATGCCACAAGAGATAATGTATTTTTTGTTGTGGTAGATTTTCACAGAAACCTTGGGTGAAAGAGACTTGAGCACCATCGTTAATTAAGATTGTATTTTTGTCAGAACGATTATGTAAATATAAGAAGAAACTTTCAAAACTGAGAGCTGTTGCAAATTAACATCCACAACAAGTTCCCCAGTTTGCTCAAAAATGTAGGTTTGTTGTTATTGTTCTTTTTGTTATTTATTAGAGATTAAGATTAATTTGAGATTAAGGTATTTTGGGATGAGACATTTAAACCTCTTTTAGTTTTAAACAGGGTTTCAAACTCAAGAGAGCTCATTTTCAATTTTATAATTGCCAGTCGTGTCTTTCAGACATGAATTAAATGAAACAGGTGCAATTGTGAAAATATTTAGTGTGTATATAATTATATGTATACATATATATAATTGTTACTGTGTGTTGGGATGAATATCAAACTTGTTAGCCTCTGCATTTTACATACACTACATGACAGATCTCAGTATGTTGGGACTCTTCAACTCTTCAATGATGAGGGAAATGGCCAGGTTTATCACAGAGGTACTGAACCACCTCAAGGAAATCAAACTCGTACAGCAGCTCAAAAACAGATGCACTTTCACATAAAGGACCTTGTCATTTTAACTGACACCATGCCACTCACAGAATTACTTTGTCGCTAGAATGCAGCAACACAAATAAAAGTACAAATAAAAACAAAAAATCATGAACACTAATTTACAGGAAGGCTAAGGGAAACACTGGGACTAATAGGATGTCATCTCACCTCAGGTAAAGGATGTCCGTTTTCTTGCTGCGACGCCTCTCTGGTTCCATCATGGTGCAAGGTTCTGTTGTTAGGGTGGAGGGTCACCTCTCCCTCCTCCAGCGATATCAGCTCCTCGGCCAGACATTGCAGGAGGTCGTCCGTCAGCGGCCCCTCGCCGGCGACGTCCAGGTACTTCCTGAACATGGAGGACATCGTCCTGTCGCTGCTCCCGGAGGTCCAGGTGTTTCTCATCGGCTGTCTCGGGAACGACCCTGAGCTCGAGGCTTCAGGTTCCTCACAGTCGCGATCGTTGTGCAAGCGGTTCCCCGTTGGCCCCTCCTCTTTATCGTCGTGTGCAGGGAGACGGTCAATCGGGGTCTGTCGATGAGTTATTTCCTCAGGTGGTTCGGGTGAAGCTGGAGGGCTTCTGTCCTCGGTTGCGATGCGACGGCTACGCGTCTCTGAAAGGTAATTGGAGAGGACCTCCTCGATCACGGACAAAGCTTGTTCCGCCTCCTCCTCCCCTTCCGGCGCCGTGGAAGAATCCTCCGCGTAGAAGATCGAATCGGACTTGGTGGCCTTGATGTGCCAGTTGATGCCCGATATGAGGACAACGTTGTCGCGCTCCTCCTCGCCGACCAGCGGCCGGTGAGGTTTCCCTCTCAACAGAACGTCGCTCCTCTTCCTGTGCCTGCCGCTGGCGGGGCTGTCCCTCTCCCTCTGCGCTTTCTTCTGCCGGCCGTTCTCCAGGGGCTTGGGACTCTTGTGGTTTCTCCTCCCCTGGCTCTTCCTGGCCGGAGCGGACTGCACCTGCCTGGGGCTGACCCTCACCGACGAGGTGGACGCGCGGAGGTTGTCGTACACCGGAGTGGCGAACATCTCGTAGATCGCCGGTCCGTCGTCTCCCCGGTTAATCTCCTGGAACATGTCGCTGTAGGTGACGAAATCCACCGCCGACTTTGCCCTGGGGGTCCCCGGCGTCGCCCCCTTCTTGGGCTGACGGGCGCACTTCAGGTCCCTCTGGAGGGACTGCTTTCGGGCCAGGGCTTCCAGTTTATTCGAGTTCCCTTTCTCGGCGCTGGGCCGTCTCGCGACCGGGCGAAGTTGCTCGGTCGACCTGTTTCGCAGGAGAGGAGTCGTGGTGGTTTTCGGGCTGGCCTTGGAGGCGCCCGTCCTGGGCGCGCACGGCTTTACGGACGCCTCTCCGCTGATGAGGAGATCTTGGGGATTTCGGACGTTGGCTTTGAGGGGCGAAGGTCTGGGCACGCTCCTCTGGTTGCTCTTGAGCCTCCTGGCGAAGCGGCTGTGATCTTTGTACGCCAGGACGTTGAAGGACTGATTGGTGTGGAAGGAAGCGATGCTCCCTTTCTCCTTGTTCTTATTGGTCTTGGCGGGGCTGCTCTTTCCATCCAGGAGTGCGTCCGTCTCGGACACTGTGATGTTCACTACAAGTAAGCCAGTATTCTTAGTGTCCTGTGATTTTAAATCATTTTGGCTGATTGCTGTTTCTGTCGCGGTGTCTCTGTCCTCCTCCGGAACTGGCGAGCATGTCGCTGTTTGTCGAGGGCTGGTCTTTCCCTTTTCTGTGACAGCCCAACCCTTCTCTGTATCGCTGAACGTCGAACCTGTGGCAACGTTAATGTCTCTGTCATCGCAGGTCCTTTCAGCTGTTTCAGAGGCCAAGGCGCGTGATAACTCTGACTCGGCTGCTCCGAGCAATGCCTCACCTCCCTCCGTTCTCTCGGGAGGAGATATCACAGATGCCCTGTCCTCCAGGCAGTCCTCGTTGTCCTCTTGCTCTCCAGGGAATCTGTAGTCTCGTGGTCAGTCTCAGCGTTGCTGAAATCTATGGCTAAGGATGGGACAGAGGGTAGCAGGTCGAAGCCAAAACTTTCACACAGTGCTGGGGTGGAGTGCTCCCCTCTGCTTCCCCCTGGCCTGCTCGCCGAGGGCCCAGTGCACTCACTGTCCTCCTCCTCCTCCTCCTCCTCATCTTCCTCTTTCTCCTCTTCCTCGTCCAGTTCCAGGGACCCCTGGCTGCTCAAGCTACTTGAGCTGCTCTCCTCGCTCCCCCTGGCCCCCCGGGCCCCGGGACACCTGCGGGACAGTCTCTCCCTCCTCGCCGTGGGCACGGGGGCCGTGGGCAGCAGGGCAATGGGCCTGAGAGGCGACGGGTGCCTGCACCCCAGCGGGACCCCCCGTCCCTCTGCCCCCGGTCCAGTGGGGCCAGGAGTCTGGGGGTCCTGAGCGGTCTGGGACACAGAGAGGGGAGCGACAGCTGCAGGGAGAGAGTGTGGTGTAGTGGTTAGGGAAACGGAGGAGGAACTGAGAGGTTACAGGTTCAATTCCCAGGTGGGACACTGCCGTTGTACCCTTGAGCTAAAGGTACTTAACCTGAATTGCTTCAGTAAAAATATCCAGCTGTATAAATGGATTGTATGTAAAGAAATATAAACTGTGTAAGTCACTCTGGATAAGTGTGTCTGCTAAATGCCTAAAATGTAAAATGTAACCCCGTGTTAACAACAGGGATAAGTAGGTTAATAAATAGGTTTAGGCCAAAATGTCAACTAACTAACTATGTTTGTGACTTTTTTTCCACCAGCTGCAGGGTGAAAATCAGAACTGTTTCTGCGTTGCTCCCCTTATCTAACAATAGTTATGGGAGAATCCTTACCCTTCGCCCGTGGATTTCTGCGTCAGGTTCACTTCCCCCAAGTCCTGCAGATGAAAACACACTGAATTACGCTTACGCAATTATTTGCTTTCCTCTAAAAACTTTGAACAAGGAAGATTCTTATATGGATAAATTAATAAATTAATGAATGCCTGAATGATTCAAAATGATTACTCATTCGTGTACTTTCATGTCAGAACACAACCAATGCGGGCCTCGGGTGGCGTAATGGTCAAAGCATTCTCCCGGAATGCAGGTTGCCCACTGCAGCCACGGTTGAAACCCGGCTGTGCCAGCCCTGCTCTGGCCGGGAGTCCCAATCGGGGGGCGGTGATTGGCTGTCTGTCCCAGGGGGAGGGGGGAGGGTGAGCCGGCACAAGTTTCTCGAGGAGCAGAAGGGCGTCCCTGTAAAGTAGGTGGGCGATATCCGTCTCAGAGGAGGCGGATCATCGCCGGCCTCGGGGAATTGGCTTGACCCGTAGTGACGGGTGGCGGGCTCGTGGGGGGGAGGGCAAATTGAAAGAAATAGAGGGTATAAATCTGAAACAAATGTAAAAAATAAATAAAATAAAATAACAGAACCGATGCTCACTTGTTTGAATGTGGGCTCGAACCCGGAGCAGAGAGACGGAGTCCAGCAGTGGCTCCATCAGCACAGGGGCAGACTGGATCAGCTGGGGAGGATGTGGCCCTGCCAGGCTCGGGGGCGCGGCCTCGCCCCTTCCTGTGGCCCTGGGGGGTGCAGCAGGTAGGCAGGAACGCCCCATCATCTTCAGCAGGCCCTGTCCCGTGTCCAAGGCACACAGCTTGTCCCCTCGCCTGCCCCTGTCCCACAAACTGGGCAGGGACGTGCATCGACTGTGGTGGACAGAAACAGGGCATCGGTCAGTCTTTTGGAAATCTTGACTGAAACGGCTACCTTCCCAGACTCACTCATAACACCGTCCCTCTGTTCCTGTAAGTTCCACAGCTTCCATCTTCCTGCTGTGCCACGGATGGATGCACCACCTGAGCATTAAGGATCAGCTGCGTTCTAGTTAGTTTGAGTCCTTATTTTGGCTTCTCCTTCCCCTTAATAAAATGCTCGGTCCCTGATGGCGGTCACTGAAGGCCAGCGACGTTCGGCCGGATTTATGACCCACATAATGACGCCGTTGCGCTCTCTTGCATTCTCCTTGCGGTCGTGTTTTCTGAAATCCTCACTCATTTGCGCTCTCTCGCCGCGATGCTCGTGTATCACGCTATCGGCCCCCTGCTCGCTGGCAGGCCGCTTGATTCGTGTGTACGCAGCGGAGGAATGAAGGCTGGGGAAGCAGCTGTCTCAAAATGAAAAGGGCTTTCTGAGAGAATTCATTCTCCCGGACTGCAGCGAGCGCCTGTCAGGGCTGAGATCTGCACTGACAGAAGCCCTCCTCTTTCTCTCTCTCCTCTCTCTCTCTCTCCTCTCTCTCTTTCTCTCTCTCTCTCTCGCTCCTCTCTCCCTCTCTCTCCCTCTCTCTCTCTCTCTCCCTCTCTCTCTCCTCTCTCTCTCCCTCTCTCTCCACTCTGTTTAGGGGAAGCACTGTGAGGTGCTGATTGCTGCTGGCCTGCTGGTGTAACTGGATCCAACTGCTGTGTTTGTGTGTGTGTATGTGTGTGTGTGAAAGGGAGAGTGAGGTGAAAGAGTTCTGTACAGAGGGTGCATTTCTATTCAATTGTGTGTGTGTGTGTGTGTGTGTGTGTGGCTGTGTGTGTATGTTGGTGTGTGTGGCTGTGTGTGTATGTTGGTGTGTGTGTATGTGTGTGTGCTGGGGGCTGTGTGTGATTGGTTGGCCAGCTGGACGCTGCTCACCTGCTCCTCTCCTCCAGCTCCTGGTACTCCTGTCTCATGTCTGTCAGAGTCTCTGCTGCTGCGTGGAAGGACAGAGAGATCCTCGCATCTGCAGGGAGAGGAAGCAGTGATCAGGGGGTCAGTATTCACACACACACTCTCTCTCACACACACACACACACACACACACTCTCACACACACTCTCTCACACACACACTCTCTCACACACACACACACACACACACACACACACACACACACACACACACACACACACACACACACACACACACACACACACACACACACACACACACACACTCACACACACACACACAGCCACACACACACACACACACACACACACACACACACACACACACACACACACACACACACACAGCCACACATCCACATCAACAATCACACCCATACACACATGACCATACATTCATACACACAAACATTTTTACAACACATACACACACACACACATCAACAATCACAGCCATACACACACATGACTATACACACAAACATTCATTTTTACACACACACACACACCACAGTAATATCACAAATGATAACAAACAGCATAACTGAAATAGCTGTGCCTGACGAAATGGATCATACAGTATTATTCCATGTAAACAAAATGATTAAATCCGATATCAGGTGAAATGATTGACATTGCGCCATGTCACAGCCCTCAAAGGTGATCATCGTTAATTACATCTAAAACTAATTGTATCAGAAAACAACATCCACACACATCAAACAAGCTGTTCAGACCAGCACACATCAAAGTTCAAATGACAGACCTTTCAAAACAAGCTATAAGCAATGAGTACTTCTCTCACAATAGCTGCTCTACCTGTTCCAAAAGCCAGTCTGTCCAGTCTATCCCTATCCCCTCGGTAGAGAGAGAGAGAGAGAGAGAAAGAGAAAGAGACAGAGACAGAGAGAGAGAGAGAGAAAGGAGGAGAGCCTGTCTCCCTGTCGGCCTGCTTTATGACTGTGACAGAAGTCAGGAAGGTCCCAGCTGAGATGTCTTTTGTCCCTGTGAGCGATTGGGCACAATGACCCTCCAATCAGCCCTGCCACTGGCCAGGCTGTCACACCCCTCCCATTGTCCCTGTCCCAGGCTGGGATGGGCCAAAATGAAGAGGGGGGTTATTTGAAGCCCGGAGGGCAGGAACGACCCAAACACAAGGAGCCACTGTTACTCAGGGAGTACACTGCAGTCGTATGCTTTCTCTCAGCCTCTCACTACAGTATTGAGTTCACAGGGATGTTAAGCTGAGTAGGTTATGAAGGAAAGGGATGTGAACTTCACTCTTCACTCACCATCTCTGGGTTTTCTGCTCTGGGAGAAAGACACGGATTCTGATGACTCAGCCAGACCCTAAAGTACAGATAAACAGATAAAAAACGGGTTAAAATAATATCCATATTGCTACAGAAACACTTGGGCTATTCAAGTCCAGACTAGATGCAGTACTAGATACTCTTTAGATTAGAACATGATGAGCCTAGATGGGCTGAACGGCCCGTTCTCGTCATTACGTATTCTTATGTTCTTATGTACATACAGGTTAAAATAATATCCATATTGCTACAGTCTGTTGCTTCATCTAAGAATTTTGCTTACAATATGCTTTTTCTTGCAGATAGAAATGGCCATTTTTGTAATGCATAGCGTTAACCATGATGCTGCTTTCACTTGCAGACAGTAGGCTACAACATGACCAGCCCTTACAAAAGTAACGTTTGATTGACGTCGCCCTGATATTGCGACAGGGTCACAGAAATGCTGTGAGGCTTTATCTGCGTTATCAACAGCTGATCCCCTCCCAGTCCCTATCTGCTGGCCCGGCAGCGGTTGAATGGATAGACGCCCAGTAATTAAACAAGATGTCCCTCTGGGGAGAGGGGGGGGGGGTAAACATTTAAACATTTAAACGGCTCCCCAGGCGAGGCGTCACATTAGCTCCTGGTCTGGCTCGTACTCAGCTCAACGCCTTCCATCTGGCTCCGTCCAATCTGTGGGCTCCGGCCAATAGCCACCAGCCACCTGCTCCCCAGGCCTCTTCCTCGGATATCATCGTCTTTCACAAACCCGCAGAGTGGATGTAACTGAGACTCAGTGAAACGCATCCCCCCTTCGCATTACAGGCCTGAATATACTTCAAGTTAAACACGTGTACGTGTGCGTAAAATGGCTGCCATGCGTATCCTGCTGTGTTTTGTACACGTCCTCGAGAATTAACACAGTGCGTACGCGAGCAAAGTGAAGTATATTCAGGCCTTTACACCTCTCTGCGGGTTCACAGTAGAACAAGCTTCTTTTTCACGAGAGCTGCCTGCCGATTAAATCTCTCAGCTTTTTCAGCTCATTCCCCTTTCTGGAATTGACAAATCAGCTGAGTAATTGGTTTTGTTCTGAAGAATGAAGCAGCCTTCTCATACTGCGCCGTTGTTACACTGCTGTTCAGGGCACTTGTGTGTGTTATAAAGCATGTCTGTTACTAGTTATTTCAAAATGACTAAAATGAGCTTTTGAGTTGAGTAATGTACCCGAATGATCTATTAATGGGTAAAGCCCCGTGTTTTATCAGGGAGCTGTGTAAAAAATACGATTTTTCACAACAGCAACAGCAGTATCAGAGACAATTGTAGAGTGTTTTTCCAGAACTCACTCCAGTCCCTTCACCAAAAGTGAAGACAATTAATTCCAATAATATATGAGTGAAAAGCAGCTTCCTGCCATGGTTATGTGGATCTCGTAGGAGGGTAGGCTCACCTCTGTGTTGTCTGCTGCCTGTACGAGGAAGCTGTGGGTGAGGGGCGAGGAAGGGGAGCTTCCAGAGGGCTCCTCAGGGTCAAAGCAGTCCGGGTCCGAGCCTGTGGGCCAAAGAGGGAGTTTCTGTTAGTGTGAGAAGACAACAGGGCCCTGAGAAATTCAGCTCCATCTAGCTTTCCAAGTATAGCTCAGAGAATCCTTAAGAACTGCCCCAGGTATGAAAAATGACCAACATATTATTTTTGTTCAAAATTGTTTTGGAGCGGTCGGAATATTACACCTTCGCCTGTTCAATTTGAATTTAGAGTCCAATTAAATAAATAGCTTTCCCAGGATAGATGAAAGGTGAAAACTAGATACTCAGCAAATTCTTCTAGATAGAAGGACCACTCCTAGAGCACATTCTCAGTGCGTATTTAACCCAAAATGGTGGATGAGAGTAAACGGAGAGATTGTCTTTGTTCAGCACTGACCTGACTGTAGGAGTGACTCCAGCAGCAGCTGGACGAGTTCGTCCCTCAGGGCGCTCTTTACCCGAGCTGCGTAGTGCATAGCACAGCGCCCCCTGTGGTCACAAGCATCCAGGGCACTGTGAGGGAGAGGGGGAGAGAGAGAGAGAGGGGAGAGGGAGAGAGAGAGATAACATATGTTAGGCTGGCTCAGGTAGGACCTCGAGGGCTCTGGTTTCAGCTCTCTCTCACCTGTTTGTTTTGAAATCAGATCCATTCCTTCCCAAGCCTCTGACTGGCCAAACCAGTCTTTAGACTGGGGGAAAAAAACCTCTGCTTGCTTTACGAAATTAAATCAATAAATTCTATAACTCTCATATACTGTATGTGTGTGCAGTGATGGGCAGTATCGGCACTACAAGTAGCGGAGCTACTAGCTTAACTACATTTCCCAGCAGCCTGGTGGCAGCGTCACTATTTCCTAAATCAAATAGCAGGATAGCTTTTCATAGCTTTCAATGAGGGATAGCGTTCATGTAGCAGAGCTGTGTTTTCTGTCGAGTAACTGATAGCCTAGCTTAGCTACATTTTCCCAGTAGCTTTCCCAACACTGTGTGTGTGTGTGTATCAGGAAGGTTCTGGGGTGAAAATTGTGATCAAGAGCAGCAAATAAAACGCATCTAATGCAAATGTAAACTGGATAATCCATAGAAACCCAGCAGACTTTTCCCCCCATGTTGTGCAATGCTTGCTGGGAAGGATGGGTGCTCACACTTGGAGGCCCAGCAGCTCCTGGACCACCTCCACGGGTCTGTACTCCCAGTCCATCAGGGCCCCCAGCCCCTCAAACAGGTCCACGTCTCTCATGGCCAGCATCAGTGGGGTCAGCCCGTCCCGGTTCTGAGTGTTCACATCCACCCGGTCCGTCTGAACCTGGCGAACCAGAACCACAGAGCGCTCACCCAACGGGCCACCGTCCAGACAACATAACATAATATCAAACTATTTTGTTATTACTCACTAATTGCTTCTTTACTCTTAAGAAAAATCACACCAATATGAGTGTATTCTTAGAATTCTTAACATAACATAACATATGCCATTTAGCAGACGCTTTTATCCAAAGCGACTTACAGTAGTGAATGCATACATTTTTCAGTATATGTGGTCCCAATGGGAATCGAGCCCACAACCTAAACGGTGTCAGCTGTTCTTACTGAGCCACACAGAACCACAGAACCACACTCTACCTACTGAGCCACACAGAACTACGCTCTACCTACTGAGCCACACAGAACTACGCTCTGCCTACTGAGCCACACAGAACCATGCTCTACCTACTGAGCCACACAGAACCACGCTCTACCTACTGAGCCACACAGAACCACACTCTACCTACTGAGCCACACAGAACCACGCTCTACCTACTGAGCCACACAGAACCACGCTGTTCTTACTGAGCCACACAGAACCATGCTCTCCCTACTGAGCCACACAGAACCACGCTCTACCTACTGAGCCACACAGAACCACGCTCTACCTACTGAGCCACACAGAACCACGCTCTACCTACTGAGACACACAGAACCACGCTCTACCTACTGAGCCACACAGAACCATGCTCTACCTACTGAGCCACACAGAACCACGCTCTACCTACTGAGACACACAGACCCATACTCTACCCACTGAGCCACACAGAACCATGCTCTACCTACTGAGTCACACAGAACTGTGCTCTACCTACTGAGCCACACAGAACCACGCTCTACCTATTGAGAGACACAGAACCACGCTCTACCTACTGAGCCACACAGAACCACGCTTTACCTACTGAGACACACAGAACCATGCTCTACCTACTGAGCCACACAGAACCACGCTCTACCTACTGAGCCACACAGAACCTGGCATCAGGTGCATGCTATTGTGCACAGCTGTCAATATCACAAGAAGTACAATTCCACGCCAACAACAGGAATGACAATTACGTAAGAGGCAGTGTGGCTCGGCTTTGAAACTTGATAACAGTCTGAACTTCAGCCCAAGACCCCGGACATAATCACGGACTGGTGTGCTTTGTTATGAAACAGAGGCTGTTTGTACAACCCCTGCGGGGTGAATTCTCACCCCTTTGTTCGATGATGGAAAAGCACCTGATGCCAGTGTCATGTTGCAAGCCAGGCGTTGGCATAATGGGGCATGTGTGTATAACCTTGGGCCTCGCCGGGGTGTGTGTGTGTGTGTGGAGTGTGTGTGTGTGTGTGTGTGTGTGTGTGTGTGTGTGTGTGTGTTTGAGCATATGTACGTGCCTGCGTGTCTGTGTTTGGGACAGAGGGAGTGTGTGTGTGTGTGTGTGTGTGTGTGTGTGTGTGTGTGTGTGTGTGTGTGTGTGTGTGTGTGTGTGTGGAGTGTGTGTGGAGTGTGTGTGGAGTGTGTGTGTGTGTGTGTGTGTGTGTGTGTGTGTGTGTGTGTGTGTGTGTGTGTGTGTGTGTGTGTGTGTGTGTGTGTGTGTGTGTGTGTGTGTGTGTGTGTGTGTGTGTGTGTGTGTGGAGTGTCATTGGAGCCACTCACCAGCAGGTTCTGCAGGGAGTGGAGATCCCCCTGCCAGGCCGCCGACAGCAGCTGGGCCTGAGGAGAGGGGTGCCCAGGCCGTGCCCAACAGCGCCCTCTGCAGGACGGAGGACCCGCTCAAGTGCACTGCCGTCTGATCGTCGTGGTTACAGAGAGTCACGTCGGCTCCCCTCTCCAGCAGGAAGTGCACAACCTGCAGGAAAACCAGTCCAGACACCACCAAACGTTTAACGAGCCCTACGAGAGCTTCTCTTATAACAGGAAGCAGTTCCCTTATAACTGCTGTTATCAGTGGTAGCCAGTGCGCTACGGAAAGGGGATACATAGACATGCAGGTAACTGCCAAAATAAAGGCAACACTTACGGGTGCAGTACCACAAGTGTCCATCAGATAGGCCCAGACCTCCCCTACCCTGTCCAGCTGGGACTCTCCTAGTCTGGGCCAGGGCCGTTTGTGTGTCCCCCAGGTTACCAAAGTGTCACCTTTATTTTGGCAGTTACCTTTCGCTTTTTATTTGGTGATTATCCTGAACATGTTTTTGATCAGCACAATTAACAGCCATGCCAATTCTGATGAGGATCACACATTAGCAGTCACTTCATTTTGACTGGATTGCATTTTGTGGTAGCTTTGCCTTTCACCTTAAATCTCCCCTTTCACATTAAATATTTCCTCATTTTACTTAAAAAAAATATTTGAAAGTTTCTGAAAAAATTATCTCCATTTTCATAATTCTGCTCACGTAACACAGTTTATTAGATACAGCTCCATTAACTTAATGAGAAGTGCACCAAGGTAATGCTGCCTCATTAAACCCAATAAATGTCAAAATGGAACAGCTGCTGCTGATGCTGAAGGACCAGCATCAGTTTAAAGGGTAGTGTTCTGCCTTTCCCACTGTCTACATTATGTCTCCATGATGTGTAATGACTCTATTTTTGTTAACGAGCTTAAAGCCACTGTTCTGTATTTTACAGGAAAGTCCTGTCGGGAGAGTACGGAGACGTACACAGGTTGCGGGAAAGCCAGAATCCCTCTGGCGCCTACACGCTCTTACGGAAAGTCTGGGGTTGTTTTGAAAAAATGTCACCCCAGAGAACCTCTCAGCATATTTCAGATGATGAGGTAATCTCCTTCCCGCATCCCGCCGACCCCCCTCTTGTGTTTGGTCACATGCCTTACTTGTTATTGTAGGAAAAACACAGTCATTGAAACGGGTAAATAGCCTGAACGCGTTCTCAAATGGAAATCTCCCCTACCCCAGAAATCACTCACTGCGATGCCCGATAACGTCTAATCAGCGTGTCAAGATAAGAATGAAAATGGCTTATCGGCTGAGATCGCTCCATTGTCTTGTGAATGGGCTTTGTGCAGAGCAGCCTTGCCCCCCCCCCCCCTGCTTGATCTAATAAGGTCTAATCTCACTCACTCGAGTCAGGCCCCTCTGGCAGGCGGTGATAAGCGGCGTGGAGCCCCCCTCATCGTGCGGTCGATCCACATCCTCCAGGGAGAAGTCCACCTCCTCCAGCCTCCTCTCCAGCTCCTCCAGCCTCCTCTCCCCCCTCCAGCCTCCTCTCCAGCTCCTCCAGGTCTCCGTCCAGGACAGCGTGCGCAAACTCCCCGCTCATGCCCGCCGAGTGTCCTGCCGATTCGGCATCAATGGAAACCACGACGACAAAACCACCTCCCCCAAAACAAAGCAGCGTATTCACAACTGTGGATCAGCTGCACTTCTCTGCATTAGGCCCTCGCACCCTGGGTTCTGAGCTGAGCCAACGCTAGTATGTGGCGGTTGTGCTGTGTCTCTCCAAACTCTCTCCTTCTTCTAGCATCGTATTCTGATTCTGTGACAACAGGTGCGCTACGTGTGTACGTGTGTACGTGTGTACGTGTGTACGTGTGTCCCTGGACTGCACACAGGTCCCTGGTGACTACGTCCCCACACAGTAAGAGTGTCGAGGCAGGAGAGCGAGGACATTTCCCCTTCCTTACAGTACAGACCTGTGGAGCACAAAAGAGTGCAATAATGATCTAAATTTCACTGCCAGGTCTTGCACCGTAGCAACAATCAGTGCCTAACCAGGGTACCCACCTGTGTTGCACAGTAATTGGATTGACTGCTCTGGAATTTAACAGAAAATGTTTTTCTGTTTTCCAAACACCAGCGTCACCATCACAAAAATTCCACAATCTTAGTTAATACAGATCATTTTAGCTGACGACAGTGACAGTTGTGATTGCAAGGAGAGTGGAAGGCTATCCACAACAAACGGTCAAAAAGTAGCAGAAGTATATTAACCTCTTAGCCTAGAGAGAGTTTCAAAATACAATAGTTGGACCTACCTGGTGTTTCTGTAACTGTGTTCTGTGCGGCGAGACTCTTTTATTAGTAGGAATGTGGTCGACTCCTGTTCTAATATTTACGTATTCACCTTTCCGTTAATGTGCACGATTACAGCGTGCTAACAGCCCCCTCTTTCACGTCGTCAACTCTGTTTTCTTTTTCAGTCTTGCCCTCTGGGCGGGCCTCCTCGGGCAAAGTAGAGCTTTCAGTTTACACTCTGTTGTCAAGGAGACGGTCGGCCGCGGCACCCAACAAGAGCGATGAATGCCGGTTGGCTTTTGTCACACAAACGAATTAAGAAGATTAGCATCTCTGTCGGATTAGCCGTGGCATAGATATGTGTTCTGTTATGAGACTTAAAAATGTTAAACTACACTCATAGGTGTTGTAAAAACCACACACACTTGAACAAGATATTTTCTTTCCATTAACATGAACCAAAACACCAGTGTTCAAAATCGAATTATTCTTCTATTAGTCACATTTCTGGAATTACATTTTTGAATCCTGATATGTTGTTGCATCTTCCTGTCTTACATATGGTTCGTAATGATATAAAAAATTACATAACTATTGGGTTTTAAGACATGGCTTTAGAAATCTCAGGAGCTATTTATAAGTGAGATCAAATACAAACAATACATGTGTTCTTTTCTGGTTTGTCTAAAAAGAGTTTCAGTCCTTGTTCAAGTTATTTAGGAAAGGATAATTGTTGGGGCCCACTCTGACATATACAGAGTGTCACAAAATAATTGCTTCAAGACTGTGGTGACAAGACTCAGTTGTACTTCGAGGGAAATGTGTGCACCAAAAGTGAATTCTTTTAAATATTGACTTTGAACCTTCAAATTGAACTTTAAATAAAGAACTGAAAGAAGGACAATGAGAAGCGCTCCTCTTTTATTTTGGCATCCCCCTCTTTTCTTCTTCTGTTATTATGTAACAGCTTTCTTCAGTCACATGTTAATCAGTCACATCTGTTACAACTGGTGACATAACATTTTACTAAGGCAGGTGACATTAGCATTAGCCCCTTGGTGTGATGCAAAATAACTGGCAATGGACAGATTAGAGCCACTAAAATTTAAAAAATACTGTTAAATCAGATAATGACAAAAATGATCATCGTTTATTTATAAATACATACTCAAAGGCCATGTACAAAGCAAGCTCATTGTTAGAGGAAAAGCTCACAATGGTAAGGAGGCAGTTGCACCCCCCCCCCCAAAAAACAACCCCCATCAAAACACAGGAATAATTACGGCACACCCAAAGCAAACTCCCAATAGGAATGATTATCCACTTATTAAAGCCAAGCCATAAGTAATCTTTCCATGTACACAGATGGAATGGCTTTTGTTCTAGTTGTGTTCTAGTTCCAGTCTGGCTGTGGATATGTCACAGAGCCCTATTTTATTAAACCTGAGTAGAACTGTGAAATTCTGCTCTTGTCTGCTTTTCCACTATTGTTTCTGTCAGGCGAAATTATAACCGTGCTCAGGCTGACATTGCTACTCCGGCCCTGTAACAAAGCCGTCGCCAGCTAACGGGAGCGGAGGTGTCACAGATGAGTGCTGAGGATTATGGGAAACACCTTCTGATGGAGGTACTGCACTCTCTCTTCCGTGTTCCCAGCTTGTAGAACTCAAAGTAGGGAATCTAGGACAGAGAAAAAAAGAAGAGATCTTTAATTCACCTTCAAGTCAGATTTGTATTTTTTATGAATAGCTAATTATTTTCTCACTGTGTTCCAAAACTTTTATCTTTTACATTTACACAGATTGCTCAGGGCGCTTAAATCTGAAGTAAATCTGGACAGGTAACCTGCGGTACGTACCTGTACCACCTCGATTCCCAGCTGACGGAGGTGTCGTCTCTTTGTGGCCTCCTCTCCGAACAGGCGGTGAGAGTCGAGGCAAAGCCGATCTCGCCCATCCAGGCATGAAGCAGGTCTGAAGGCAGGCGACAGTTCGACTGAAACGCACACCATACCTAGAGGAGAGCGTTCCCGGTCACCTTGCAGAGCCTGAGGTTTCTCTGTTATGTAAAAGCTCTGCAGTTCTCTAGTGAATTTAGTTCTTTAGTGAATACACCTGAATCTTGAACCAATGTACAAATACAGCATATTTTACTTTAGAGAATCACCAAAAAAAAACTAAACACTTGTGTGTCAAGGCATCACACCAACTTTATTTTATTATTTGTTATCGGATTTATAAAAAAATACAATGAAGCCTGCGCTTGTCCTCAACTTTGACTTATGACTCAAATGCAACTGTTACGTTTTTTTCTTCACAAACATGATTTTGATGAGTTTAACAATCTAACTTGCCAAACTGTTGCCGTTTGTGAAGAAAAAACACATATCTGCATTTAAGTGTGAGTTAAAGTTAAGGTCAAATGTTTTTGTGACGTTAGGGTTAGGTTGCAATAAGCTTCAGATAAAGCAATGCGTGAAAACACAGCTGAAAGGTCCTGAAGAGTCGCGTCACACGCACTGTAAAATCTAAACAAACCTACAGGCCAATCGCATCTCGCCGCATCTCCACGCAAGTGCAGGTGACCATCCTCTGGAAGAGGGGCATCTACCCATTCACAACTGGCCCAATCGGTGTTCGAGTACGGAGGACTACGCCCAAGCGAGCGAGACATTTTTTGGTTCATCCTTCAGCATCCGCCGTTGCCATTTGCTCTTGTTTACTACCAGGTCAGTCACGACAGGTGGCATGATTTATGGATCAGAGGTACATCAACACAGCTTTAACTGTAGGCCTCTGTCGAAAGTACTTTTTAAAAAAAAGTAATCTTCCCACTGGTTTAACACAAATTATCTGAGCTTTTAGGACTGGCATGTGTGTGTGTGTGTCACGTATTCCAAATTATTAGTGCAAAATTAACATATCAGAGAAAAAAGGGAGAGTGCTGTCACACGTGAAGAGGTCTGAAAGACGACCTTGTAGTTGAAGCACTCGAGTGCGTTGGACTGGTTAAGTGGGGTCAGCTGACCCACGGCGCTCTTGTCTAGCACATCCCCTTGTGCTGGGAACAAGAACACCCTTAATTAGTTTCTATCACAGTCGCGCAATCAGTCGCTAATATTTAGCCTTGCAGAGTCAGCTGTCATTTAGCGTCTATTGTCTCTGTCTCAGGCCTCTTATCTTCACAGAACGCCGTGTACAGTAGCTAGCAGTGAACAAGCCACACATTTACATTACATTTTACATTTTAAGCATTTGGCAGACGCTCTTATTCAGAGCGACTTACAAGATGTGCATAAATACATGGTAGGAACAATCATAGTTGGCGCAAGAGATCAGTGCAGTAGTACAGCGATAGACATAATTGCGGGCAGCTGCATACCATACCTGTAACACTGGGAAGGAAAAGGTTTTTTTTTTTTTTTTTTTGGAATGGTGTTGAACAAGTAAACAGTGGTGAAGACAATGGCTGATGGACAAGTTCAGTGGTAGAGTCTGAAAGAGGTGGGTGGTAGTGGAAGATCATTCATTGATTCCCCGAGGGATCAGGACAGAGAAGAGAAGAGACCACGAGGAGCGGCTGGCAGGCGCCCGAGGGAAGGGACAGTCAGTTTACCAGAGGAGGCGGAGCGGAGGGTCTGGGAGGGGTGTTGAGAGTGACTGGAGGAGGGGGGAATAGTACCTTGGCAGGTCACCAATCCATTTCAGTGTACTATATTTAATGCAATGTTATGTTTAATTTGTACTGTAGTGGCTATTGACCTGGAGCTGGGAGACTTCTCTACAGAACTCAAAACACTTATCTTTCCCTATGACCATAAACAATGTGCAGTTTAATTTTTATTTACAATTGTTCTTTTTGACCAAAACGTATTCAAATGCCTGCCTCATTACTGCAACGTGTACCCTGTACTGCAGTAATCTACCCTGTGTAGAGGAGCTCAGAAGACGTCAGTTAAGCACGTGAGCGTCCGCTGCAGAGAGTGACGTCAATAAGAGCGTGATTGGTTCCCTTGGCTGGGGACTCGGGTCTTTAGCTCAGCGGGCTAATCGTGTCTCTTGTGGCGTTGGGAAACTCAGTTTGAAACTTGCTGCAGTTAGAACCGACTAACTCTGTTACACCTACACAGAAATGGAGCTCACAACCTAAATCAACGGGTCTGATTTATACCAGGGGGAAATCAGGGGGCAAAACATTACCCAAAATCCCCATCTACCTTACTAGTTTTCAGGGCTTTTCCTCCCCCCTTACTGTTGTAAATCCCCCATCAACCACTGACTCACATTATTATCTTACTAAATTTCCCCTATGAAAATGATGTCATGATATTCATTGTCTCTCAGGTCCAAACATTAAATCCCTTTGAGAAATGCACTTGCCGTGTTTTACCTACTCGGAGAAATGATAAAGTGGTTTAGGCCATGGTCTTATTATGAAGGTTTACAGAAAGCACCGGAAGTAGATGAAGCACCCATTCTACAGCCAAATGCTACGACGAAGTAAAATTGAACGTTGTAACGTTAACTCTTGGCCGCCACCTGGTGGTTATTTAAAGAATTGGAATGGAAATTTAAACCCAACTCCTACTCGATTATTGAAATTCATGTCCATAATTTGTAAAAATTCCCGACTAAATTCAAAGCAAATTTCCGTAAATGAAGCACGTAGCCTAATTTGTTTTTGGCAGACATGCGGGATCAAAAAACTAAAATCCTAAATATTGTAGCGATCCTGCGAGGTCGCTCGTCATTGAAATGTGTGCGCAGTGCATTGTCGGGGCAGCGCTGTTGTTACTTTGAGCGTCTCCCCGGGTTAACCGTAAAAGTGTAGTTAGTCCTTTATGTGTATGAGTTATACCATTGTTGTTGTGTTAGCTAGCTGGTCGCGGTGTATTACTGTTTGGAACCACCGCGACCAGTAGGCGCAGTGTAACTAATGCCGTCCCTTGAGTTTCAGGGAGAGAGTGTTCATCCAACCAAGTTTTAAGAGGACTTTTACTTTCTGATTCCTCTTGGCATACAGACCCAGGTAGAACTCCTCCTCGTCACAATCAGGAAGTAACACTCCTTCACACTTTCCCCTGAAACTCAAGGGACGGCACTAGTAAAACTGCGCGTACTGCTCGCGGTGGTTCCAAACATTAATATGAGACGCACGAAACTTAACAGGTTGGGGAGTAATTCCTAAATAACATGCAGCCCCACGCAATATTAGTCCCGTAAGAATGGAGATTTAGAGATATGCTATTTTCTGGCTGTTGTGTAAAACCCCCCACAAATAAACAGCAATAATAATAATGTTACTACTACTAATAATGAATGAGATACAAATAAATTACCGAGCTAGTCGTTGTAGCCTATGTGACTTCCAATTTTTTATAATTTATGGACAAAACTGAACGTTTTCACACAATTATGAATTTAATGGCAATTAAAGCAGTACTGTAATAAAGATTCCTATTTTCCTCTGAATTGTTCAGAAAAAGAAGGTAGTGGTTCTGTGTGGCTCAGTAGGTAGAGCGTGGTTCTGTGTGGCTCAGTAGGTAGAGCGTGGTTCTGTGTGTCTCAGTAGGTAGAGTGTGGTTCTGTGTGGCTCAGTAGGTAGAGCGTGGTTCTGTGTGGCTCAGTAGGTAGAGCATGGTTCTGTGTGGCTCAGTAGGTAGAGCATGGTTCTGTGTGGCTCAGTAGGTAGAGCGTGGTTCTGTGTGGCTCAGTAGGTAGAGCGTGGTTCTGTGTGTCTCAGTAGGTAGAGCGTGGTTCTGTGTGTCTCAGTAGGTAGAGGATGGTTCTGTGTGTCTCAGTAGGTAGAGCGTGGTTCTGTGTGGCTCAGTAGGTAGGTAGCGTGGTTCTGTGTGGCTCAGTAGGTAGAGCGTGGTTCTGTGTGTCTCAGTAGGTAGAGTGTGGTTCTGTGTGTCTCAGTAGGTAGAGCGTGGTTCTGTGTGGCTCAGTAGGTAGAGCATGGTTCTGTGTGGCTCAGTAGGTAGAGCGTGGTTCTGTGTGTTTCAGTAGGTAGAGTGTGGTTCTGTGTGGCTCAGTAGGTAGCGTGGTTCTGTGTGTCTCAGTAGGTAGAGCATGGTTCTGTGTGTCTCAAGTAGGTAGAGCGTGGTTCTGTGTGGCTCAGTAGTAGAGTGTGGTTCTGTGTGGCTCAGTAGGTAGAGCATGGCGCTGACTAACGCTTAGGTTGTGGGTTCGATTCCCATTGGGACCACATATACTGAAAAATGCACACATTCTACTCTACGCTACAGTAAGTCGCTTTGGATAAAAGCGTCTGCTAAATGGCATATGTTCGAGGACTGCTTGTGCAAAGCCGTTTGTGCTGTATCACTGACACATGCGTGTATGGCAGAAAGGAAGGTGGACTCTTACTTTAAGATAATATAAATCACCACAAAGCGTCGGCATTTTCACTGATACTCAACTCGCCCTTCTAGCCACTACACTTCGTGTAATTAATCAAGGTTTATACGCCACCTGCTGAATTATTGAACGATTAGGCAATTATGTTCTTTGTACAGAGCAAGGAAGAAAAAAAATATTTATGTGGATTGAGAGGAGCGATATGATCCAGTTCTATGTGTTTATATGTCATTTAACTAAATTTATATGATAAAAGTTGGAAAAAGTGTCCAGAAAAGCACACAGGAATGTACACTTTTACGACGCTCCCCAACCGTGGCTAACTAAACAATCCATACCAAATAATTCCCACAATGCAGCTGAAGGAAAACAAAAAGAATTCAACATGGCGGCTGACAGTGACGTGAGTATTAGTACGTGTTTAATGGTAGTTACTGAAAGCCATTTCTTATGAAGAGGTGAAAGTTAATGCAAAACGTCGTTGTACATTGTTACAGCCCGAGTCGGAGGTGTTCGAGATCACAGACTTCACCACCGCATCGGAGTGGGAGAGGTGAGTGGAGCGATACATCAGCTGTGTGGTTAAGTGCGCGTTAGCCTGCTAGCTAGCCAAACAGGAACGGATATATATATTTGTTGACATTTTATCCCCCAATTTAACAGTACTGGCTAACAGTATAATTATCGTTTTACAGCTGTTGGTGAGGTTGGTTTAAATGGTTTGCTGTTACTGGCGAAAAGACTTGCGGCTTGTTACTGCCTGTCCAAACTGACACAGCAAGCTGGTTATGCTGTTTACTTACGTCAACTATCCCAATCACTTTCCGTCTTTAGCTAGCTGGCCAGACAGTCAGCCACTATTTCTAAAAAAGGAAACATCTCGTTAGTGATCTATCAATCGCTGCCAGATGGCTAGATAGAAAGCTAAGCAGAAAGTACCCTGTTCATGCCGCAAACTGAGGTAACGTAACGTGCGAGAGCTCGCCAAGTTTAATAGCCTTGCTGGATAGGGTTTAATGTATTATTTGAAAACGTTAGCCAGCCGATTAGACAAAATAGGGGAAGGCTGTAGCTGTAATGTACATCTATACCGGCCTTAGGGCTTTGCACAGCAAGCATAAAGACACTGCTTTCATGTTTTCCGATCATAAGACCAACGTGTGCAGCAGCTGGCAGTTGCGACGTGGACACGTATAGATGTTTATCTTCCTTGAGCTATAGTTACATATGTTTCTATCTGCAAAATGCAGCTATTTGTGTGTCCTTGCAGTGTCGGTTACAGCAGGCGGCGTGATAAAGTGAACGGCTGCGATGTGTTCATGCAGACGCGCAATTTGTTTGATCTGTTTAAATCAGCGGAACGCTGCCTCCTGTCACTCTGATTATGTTGCAATGCTCAAGTTGTTATCTTTAACACAAGGAGAGGCAAACTCCGACATCGCAAGTTTGATAGGCAAGCCAAAGTGTCACGATTATAGACTAGACAAGTAGAGCGCTGGGCTATTAGCTAAACATACAATTTAAACGAATAACCGTATCAGGAACACGCATAGCTACAAGTTGTACACGGATAATTACATTTGACATTTTAGGCATTTAGTAGACGCTCTTACCCAGAGCGACTTACAAAAAGTGCATTTATACATGGTAAGATTCAACATGGTTAGTGCAAGAGATCAGTGTGGTAACTCCGTAGCAGACATCACTGTTGACAGGTGCACATCGTACCTGTAACACAGGGGAAAGAAAAGTTAGTATTTATTTATTTTTCTTTAAAAATAAAAAACAATTTTGTTAACATTTTTCGTGTGCAGTTATTCTGCTCGAGTCCACAGGCTCTTCTCACAAATCCAGTTTATGTCAAAGCTTTATTCTGAACCTTTTTTGCCAGCTGGCAGAATGAATATTTGCTCAACAATTCAGTATTAAGTTACTGGCATATGGTTAGAGTTCATTTTGGCTGTAGTGCTAAACACACACACACACACACACACACACACACACACACACACACACACACAAACACTCACGTATGCATGCGTACACATGCACACACACACACAAACACACGTATGTGCGTGCACATGCACACACACACACACACACACACACAACACACATATGTGCGTGCACATGCACACACACACACACACACACACACACACACACGTATGTGCGTGCACATGCACACACACACACACACGCTGAAAGGTTTACATTGCACCTCCACGCAGAAGCCTCCTTGCCTCCCGTCCTGTGATCTGTGTGTGTGTGTTGGCAGGTTTGTGTCCAGGGTGGAGGAGGTGCTGAATGACTGGAAGCTGATCGGCAGCAGTGCTGGGAAACCTCTGGAGAAGGTAGAGCCTTCACCACATCCCCCACATCCTCTCCTCTCCCCACACCTCATTACCATGGAGACTGCAGTCATGCAGTCAGTGAGAGACACAGTGGTTGATCTCTTGCGCAAACTATGATTGTTCCTACCATGTATTAATGCACATCTTGTAAGTCCAGGGTGGATAAGAGGTTTGCTGAATGCTTATGCTAAATGTTTAAAATGTAATGTAAATGTAATGGTTAAGACCCCCCTGGATATGGACTGCACGTTTTGTATGAGCTAGATGTAATGGTAAAGACCTCTACAATCACCAAGGAATTTTAAAGTGTAACACTGCAAATGAGAGAATCCGGTTCGAGGCAGGAGCAGTCACATGGACATACAGTGAACCCCACAACCACTTGGGCTGCACAAATATATATTCTTTATCATAATTAATCAGCAAATTATAATCTCACACATTTGATGGCGTTTTTGTTTTCCTTTCATACCTTCCCTTGCTCAAAAGAATTTGCGTTAAACCAGTGGGTTTCCAAAAGAAATGTTGGCATGTTGTGGCGCTCTGCTGGTGTGATAGCTGTAGCTCACAAGCAGATCTGCCAAAGAAAAGGTGCCAGCAAGCCTTCTACCGAAATCTAGGTAGAACAAGGAGAACTGCTCTGTTTTTTTACCCTGTTTTCAGAGAGACAACCATAGGGTGCTTTTTGGTATCTGTTGTCACCAGCTCAGTAGGTGCAGAAGAATGGGTCTATGTGTGAGTTTTTGTATTGACCAATGGCAGCAAGACTGCAGGACCATGTTTATTGACTTGCTGAAAATTATACAATTAACAATACACAAACATTACATTAATTTGAATAATTACTAGGGTTCTTCTTATTATAATCATGTCCTGAGCAGGAAGCCCTTCCCCACCCCCAAATGCACACATATCACACATCTCTGTGGTACTTTATGAAAAGTAGAGGAGATGAGTGTTTTCGTCAAACACACCACTGAGTAGATTGCATGTTGCCAGCTAAGGTAAGAGTGTTTAAATTAGCAATGTGACACAGTGCCTTTGGAATGTCGTTAAATTGTTGCTGAAATTGAAAGCCTAAAAAAGGCCAGTAGGGGGCAGTCTTCTCTTTGGACCAAACAGAAAACCAACCCTCCGGTGCAGTGACACTCTCTACCTGGCCATAAATCTGCTCATCAGATCATCCCATATTTGAATTGGCTTATGAATTCCCTCCCTCTCCACATCAGCTGATGTGTGGTGTGTTCTGGTGCAAAATGACTGCAGCGCCCCTCCTAGGTGGGTGCTACACATTGGTGGTGGTTGAGATGAGCTTCCTGCTCTTCACTGTAAAGGGCTTTGAGATTGTGAATGATGATATACAAACACAGTCTATTGTTATCATCATCATCATCTTGAATCAGGACATCTCTTAAATTACGCATTTACAACTGCGTCTTCTGGGACAATAACCAGCGACGATGGTGATGATATTTGGTTGTCTGTCTGTCTGTCTGTCTGTCTGTCTGTCTGTCTGACTTGTTCAGGGTGAATACACTACTGGCACCTGGGAGGAGAAGGCTCAGGAGATCAACTTTGCAGATTTCAAGTTCTCGATAACGCATCACTACCTGAAGCAGGAGTCTGTCGAGAGCGATGGGAAGGAGGAAGCTGAAGAAGGTGCGAACCCTCTTACCGCCGATGTCGCTGTGCAGCGCTTTCCAGCCTCCCCCCCCCCCGCGTGGGCTCCACAGACGGCTGCTTCAGTCACATGTCCATGTCGGCCAGCGGTTAAGAGAGTTGTTTTCTTTTGTCTGTCGTCGGCGTAGTCGACACAGCATCTGTTGACAGCTGTGATGGAGAGCGACTGTGATGTGACCTGCTTTGGCAACTTGTGTCTTGATTCCCCGCCCCGCCGCCCACCCCCCACCCCCACAGATGCTGTCCCGGCAGCGATGCAGGAGCTGCTGTGCACAAACAACGACTTCCCTCCCAGAGCGCACTGCCTCGTCAGATGGTGCGTGATGTTGTAACCGCGGTAACAGATTAATCAGAGTCGCCCACGATGCAGGATGGCCCGTGCGTTTTTTTATTTATTGATTCTTCTTCGTGTTTCTGTTGACAGAAACATGCCAGGAAGCTGTTGGCACCTCGCAAATGCCAGTGAGGCCACTGCCCTCGTTGTGAGAGCAGTTTAGTCTTGATTCAGGAAGGAATCCTCTCAGTAAATTGTCTCTTCATTATAACTGTCATTTGGTGTGGATCGCGAGCGTAGTTATCATCTTCATTGTTGTGATAGTTCAGTCTTTTAGGACTTCAAGGGAGTTCAGTCATGCTGATTGTCTTAATGCTGGTAGTCATTGTCTTAATATAATAATAATATATGCCATTTAGCAGACGCTTTTATCCAAAGCGACTTACAGTAGTGAATGCATACATTTTCAGTATATGTGGCCCCAGTGGGGATTGAACCCACAACCTAAGCGTTGCCAACGCTGTGCTCTACCAACTGAGCCACAGAGAACCTTGACTATAGGTCTTGACTATAATATAATTAGGTCATGACTGAGAATGAGCCTTAATCCTAAATGTGTGATCCAGTGTTGATTGTGGTGGCGTGTTGCTCTCTGATTGCTCTCTAACGTGGTGCTCGGCGGTGCTTTGCCGCGCTCTGCCGGTTTGCAGGTACGGCGTGCGTGAGTTCGTGGTCATCTCCCCGGGGGCCAACTGTGAAGCCATCATCAGCGAGTCCAAGTGCAACCTGCTGCTCAGCTCTGTGTCCATCTCCCTCGCCAACACCGGCTGGTAGGACACACACCGCTCTCTGCAGCTTTAACACAGTAACTCACATACCGCACGTCTAGACCAGGGGTGGGCAAGGAGGGCCGTATCCGTTTCTGGATTTCATGCCAACTTCTGCTCTTAATGATTTAATTAACCCCAATCATTTACGTGATCTGACATTTTCGCTACATTTCTTGATAAGCCCATGAATGACAGCTGAAGACTGTTCTTGTGTTCCCATATGAAACATGTTACTGTGGTCTAATCTACCAGTGAACCAATATTGGTGTATCCCAACTAATTAGCTAATTTAGCCAGGGTAATTGGTTGAAACAAAAACCTGCATACACACCGGCCCTCCAGGACCAGAATTGCCCACCCCTGGTCTAGGTCATGTATGGAATCATTCATATCAGTCATAATAGTTGGATTCATGTCAAACTGAGAGAGAACCGTTTCTTGTACTGTGTGGCACCTTTCCAGCCAAAGGTTGTTTTACAGACACTAAACCACCGCTGGTGGTAGGAATAGCCAGACCAGTGTTTCTCAAACCCGGTCCTGGAGTACACCTGTTCATTGTTTTGTGTGTAATTGGGGATGATTTAACATTACCTGCTTAATGCCACATTATGTCAGAAACGGGCATTCATGTTAAAATATTTTAATATATCTGTTAAATGCCTAAGATTAAGATGTAATATTCTACAATTGAAGGACTTTTAATCAGTCAAATTATTCCTCAAACAAGCAATGCTTTCAATTTCATGTGCTGTGGCAAATGTTTCTTTTTTGAAAGAGGTTATATTTGTAATTGATTTATTGACAGACCTACAGCTGAAATCGGTGAAGTCCTAAATGCTGAAAGTGATGACAGCTGGTCATTGATACTAAATAAATTGTGGAAAATGACAAAGATAAAGCAAATGGACTTATAAAAGGCCATATAAAAAATATAAAGGAATGGAAGATAAATAAAGTTATGGTAATAACCCATCTGCATTGTGTTAAAATGTATTTGAGCACAAAATTATGGAACCTAAACATTTATTCAACAACCTTAATTATACACGAGTTTGGTTGGAATGAAAACCAGCTTACGCAGGCGTACTCCAGCACCGAGTTTGAGAGCCACTGCTGTAGCCCTTTACCTAGCCTGCTGTCCGTCCGTAAAGTGAGTAATTCCCCTTCTGTCCTCTAGGTGGTGCTCTTTGGCTGTTGAAGGTAAATAATGAGTGCTGTAGTACAGTGTTCTTTTCAGTAGGACTGGAGATACTCCCCTGTCCTCAGGGATAGTGGTGTGATGAATGGGGATTGTCATGGCGATGTACGGGCCGGTGTTTAAAACGTACCACCCCCTGCCCCCCCTCCCCTGGGACAGCCAGGTGCCCGTGTTCGTCCAGATCCAGCAGAAATGGCGCCGGATGTACTCGGGCGAGTGCCAGGGTCCCGGTGTGCGGACGGACTTCGAGATGGTCCACCTCCGCAAGGTGCCCAGCCAGTACAATCACCTGTCTGGCCTCCTGGACATCTTCAAGTCCAAGATCGTGAGTACGGATGGGGGCTATCACCCAGAGCGCCCCCTGCTGGCACACTCCCGTAATCACGTCTTAAAAGCCTTGATAAATTAAAGCAGTTTTCCCTGACAGCTGAAAATGAGTGAATGTGTGGATTGACAGCGCTCTCAAGGTCAAGAGCAGCCCTGGTAGCCTTTAAATTCCCTTTTGCTTTGTCGTTTTGCCGTTTATCTTGAAAAAAAAAAAAAAGTATACCTTTTTCCCCTCCCTCTTCTCCCCTGGGTGTATTGGCAGAACCAGATTTAGGGCACTTCTTTACCATTGTTTTAGTCTTGCTAAGTATGTCAGCCGAAGAGTTATTGGCTCGGGCTCTGGATTGATTACAGTCTGTGCTGTTTGTACGTGGCGCAGCAGGCTAACCGATCACTCTCCCCCTGTCCTCCCACTAAGGGCTGCCCGCTCACACCACTGCCCCCCATCAACGTGGCCATCAGGTTCACCTACGTGCTCCAGGACTGGCAGCAGTACTCCTGGCCCCAGCAGCCCCCAGGTAGGTGTGACCACAGCCCCTTCACTAATCCCCGCCCCTTCAGTAAGTACAGCCATTCAGTAAGCAGACAGACAGACACACACACACACACAGACAGACACAGAGACACACACTCTCTCTCACACACACGCTCACACACACACACACAGACAGACAGACACACACACACACTCTCTCTCTCCCTCTCTCTCACACACACACACACACACACACACACACACACACACACACACACACACAGACAGACAGACATACACACACACACACACACACACACACACACACACACACACACACACACACACACACACAGACAGACATGCACACACACACTCTCTCTCTCCCACACACTCTCTCACACACACACACACACACACACACACACAGACACACACACACACACACACACACACACACACACACACACACACACACACACACAGACACACACACACACACACACACAGACAGTTTTCATTCTGTGCCCCTTTAACCATAGACGTGGGTCGCTGAAATGTTAAGTGCTTTCCGCATTTAGACTGCCTTTCTGCAGTGATCCATTACAATGCAGAAAAAGGGGGGTGGGGGGTTGGGCTTGGGCGTGGGGGGGGGTGAGGGCTTTAGGACTGAGGCATTTCATAACTGGGATCGCAAACGCACCTCTTTGAAAAGAATGAGGTGTGACAGACAGGTCTAATTTCCTCATTTTCCCTCCTGTTGTGTTTTCCCCTTCGTGGATGGAGATGGAGTTAAACGAGCCGGCCCCTTAGAGCCCATCTGTCAGCCCCATGTCACGGTTTCCTCTCTTCACCTTCTTTAAAATCATCATTGTTTGTCCTTAGAAGTGATCCGGACAACTTAATCACTTTGATCATTTACGGGTCTTAATCTCGCGTTCTATGAACCGACCTGTTTTTCACAAGTAGATTGGTGCGGTATATCATTTTTTTTTTTGCTGATTGTTTTTGTAATGATTTTTTGTTTTTTTGATGCCATTGTTACTCATGCCACAAAGACTGGATCAATTGGAGCAGTGGGCGTTCTGCTCTAGACTGTGGTCTAGCCTATAACGTGTTTTTGTTTTGTTTGTTTCAGATTTCTTCCCGTTTTTCTCCCAATTTAGTGGCCAGTTATACCCTCTATTTATTTTGATTTGCCCTCCCCACACAAGTTTGCCGCGCATCTCTACGAGGCAAGATAATTCTCAGAGGGCAGTGAACTCCACTTCCTTCGAGATGGAATTCGCCCACCCACATTCTGGAGACCCTGCTCTATGCGCTTCTCACCCCCCCCTGCAACTGGGGCGGACAGCCAAACGGGCTCCCGGCCAGAGCTGGTCTGGTACAGTTGGGTTTCGAACCGCGACCGTGATAGGCAACTCACACTCATAAAGGATAACATGCCTTTTTGAAAATGGATTCTTCTTTGCAGATTTCGACGCTCTCCTGGCTGGGGAGGTGGGAGGGGTGGAGTTTGGGAAGCTCCCCTTCGGGGCGTGTGAAGACCCAATCAGGTACGAGGAACGGGCTGTTGCCGTGTGGGTAATGCACACACATCAGGCTCCTCCCCTTTTGCGTTAGAGGTGTTACCAATGAGTCCTGACCCTGGATTTGATTTAAACTTTTTTCTCCATTTGATGGTTTTTGGTGATTTGATTTAAACTTTTTTCAAGGTGTGAAATGTGTTTTAGCGTGGCAAACTGTTACAGGAACGATCAGTTTAATCATATATAGGTTTAATGTTGTTTATGTTTAGTTTATTTTATTTGACTAACTGAATGGTTTGCAGGTATGGTGTGCAGCTGCCAGCAATGATGTCTATTATCGTGTTATTGCACGGATCTCTCGCACGAACAACGATTGCTCATACCATGTATTAATGCACATCTTGTAAGTCGCTCTGGATAAGCTAAATGTCAAATGTAAATGAATAGCATCGCTGTGTAATGCGAAGAAGCTAAGTGAGAATATCTACTCAGTGGTGATACGAAGTTAGTTGCTTCTTGTTGCGTTAATGAATGATTTGTGTCGCATTGCCAGCGAGCTGCACCTGGCTACCACTTGGCCTCAGCTGACTGAAGGGATCGTCGTGGACAATGACGTCTATTCGTGAGTACAGCGCTGCTGTCTTATTCCTGCTCTGTGGCACGCGTTGATAAAACGCCTTTTATGTCGAGTTCTCCCAAGAAATGCGCATCTACCAGCAGAAAACCTGCAAATGACGTAGTGGCCCCGATGTAGGTGTCATCACCCTTCCAAAACGCTGTGAACAATCGCTCACCTCGTGACTTCCTGCTACCAGAAGGTGCTGATTATGCAGCGTTTTAGCGTCACATTGCAGCTCGCTGGAAATTTAGATTTATTCGCACCAAATGATTTGTTTGTGAAACTTTTTTTTTTTTTTTTTTTTTGAAAGAAAAAGTAACCCCTCTGCATCAAATGAACATCATTCTCACGTCTCTCTTACATTTGCATGCCATTCACAGGAAACGGCAGATGAAAACCCATCAGCTTTGTGGGGAATATTTTTCTAGCGTCAATGTGTGTTCCCGCTCTCCGGGACTAGTCGGGGAAATGAGCGTGTTTTTTGACGTGGGTCTGTCGGAGGCGTTTTGAAGAGGTGGCTTTTCTGTGTCTCTCCCCCTCCAGCGATTTGGATCCGCTTCAGGCACCCCATTGGTCAGTTCGAGTGAGGAAAGCGGACAACCCCCAGTGCTTGCTGGGTAAGAATAACCGCCCCAAATAACTGCATCAAACCACCTTTTGGGCTTTTATTGAGCAGATTTGTGTTTTGTGTGATTAGCTGAGAGCCAAAATTTTGCTTGGCAAATTTGTGTATGTCTTTTGCTGTACCTGAAAGTGTTCAATTCCTTGAGCAAGGCCCCTCAAATGTAAGGCTCATAGTTGGCCATAAGTACTGGTGTCTGATAAGGGATTTCACATTGAAAGTAGTATAACACAGCTTCCACTCTCCTAGGTGACTTCTTGATGGAGTTCTTCAAACTGTGCTGCCGGAAAGAGTCGAACGAGGACATTCTGGGGAAGAAAGCTGTGGAGGAGGAGGGCAAAGGTAAGAGCACTTTGGGTGTGTCTGGGTGGAAGCAGCTCTGAAAACCGTCGCCCCTCAATTTCAGCGGCTCTGGCATGTTTGACCTCTAGAGTGCACAAAGGCTAGCAAATGTACTTTTACTTATTACTGTACTTAAGTACATTTTTCAAGTGTCCGTGCTTACCTAAGTATTTCCATTTTTACTTTTATTTGTACTTTCACTCCCCTACATTTCAAATGGGGTTAAATGTAGGACCTTTCAGTTTTACTGCAGTCATATTTTATCAGGGTGTCTGTACCTTTACTCAAAGTACAGGGTTTGTGTACTTCATCCACCACTGAAGAATCGCTCATCTCTGATCAGAGTTACACATGCCAGGTGACCTGTTTTTGGGGGGGGGGGCAGGGTGTGGCCACCCCAGACCACAGGTTTCAGCAGTGTGTGAGGAGCCCCCTGAGTGACAGGTCCTGTTGGTCGCTTGTGTCCCCCAGAGAACAGTGACATCAGCCAGGCGCTGTCGAAGCTGACGGAGCCCAGCACCGTGCCCATGTCCCGCCTCTCAATGTCACACATGGTCCACAGCGCCCGCAAGCGCATCCGCCGACACCGCCGCGTGGAGGAGGCCCCGCTCAGCAACGACGTGCTCAACTCCATCCTGCTGGTGAGGGGCGCCTTCCCCTGCTCTACACCGCCCTGCCCCGCCCGGCCCGCCCTGTCTGGCCCTGCCCCACTGGCCCCGCCCCACCCCGCCCTGTCTGGCCCTGCCCCGCCCTGCCCCGCCCCGCCCTGTCTGGCCCACCAATCAGGAGCTGCCGCTATGGCTGTAACTAGAATGTGCACCCCTGGGGCCTCCTGGGTGGTGTAGTGGTAAGAACCTTCGACGCTGGCCCACTGCAACTAGGGTTCGATTCCACCAGGTTGCGCCAGTTTGGCTCTGGCCTGGAGTGCCACTAGGGGGTGGCAATTGGCTGTCTGTCCCAGGGAGGGGGAGGGAAGCCAATATAAGCTCTCTGCATATAAGAGTGGTCCTGTGTGTTACGGTGACCGTGGTGGGTGCAGAGCTCACTCACTACCGGTCTCAGGACTATGGCAGTAAGCTCTCATATGAGGGTGGGGATAATTGACATGAAAAAGAGAGGGTATAATTGGATACTAAATTGGGAGAAAAATGGGAATAAACAGCAAAAATAGAAAATCCCCCAAAAATATAATGCAACCCCAATTTAGTTATTTTTTACCATTTTATTTTTAATTTACTTTTATAATTTCCCCTATGGTTTGTGCATTGCCTCATTTTCACATTGCAGTTGTGTGAATTTGTAGTTTTTTATGTGTAGTTGTCTTAACACTTATAAACCATACAAAAACATGCATTTTTATGTTGTGGTCACACCCTTTTGAAATGGGTCACAGTTGCTGACACAGCTCCACAGTAACTGGCCTGAGTTTGGGGTTGTTTAATTCACCAATTATCAAGGTAGTCCAGCACCATTGGCCCAGAAGCTCAGCAGTCAGTCAGTTGGTGAATTAAACATCGCCCAGAAGGTGCAGACATTTCCTCTCCTGATGGTTCTCCTCCTGTGTGTTTTTCTAGTACCTGTTTCCGGACGCTTCTGACAGACCCTCTGAGGGGAGCGACGGCAAGACGACTCAATCCAACCCCGAGATCAAGGTGGACAAGGAGTCCGAGGACTATGTACGTCTGAGACAACATCAGTGCACATTCTGTCTAAATATAAAATGACTGGCATGTTTCCGAATGTGCATCGCTTGAAGCTAGATGCACTGCTGATCTTTTAGTTCCATGAATACTGGTTACCAGTTCTGTGCAGGAATCATAAACGGTGAAGTGTCTAATGTCAGAGGTGCAGCTCTGCTGTTTCGTGAAGCTCAGTTGGTAGAGCATGGCGCTGACAATGCTTAGGTTGTGGGTTCGATTCCCATTTGGGCCACATATGCCTGAAAAATGTATGCATTCACTACTGTAAGTTGCTTTGGATAAAAGCGTCTGCTAAATGACATATATTAAGAGCTGTGTTCTGCAGATTTGCGCGGTTAGTCTAGTTTGCCCACAGTGGGGCAGTGCCTGTTCGTGTGCCCTTTCTGTCTGTCTGTCGGCGGAGTTTGTCCACCGCGCCCTGTAGTGTCCATGACAACAGCCGACTGCAGGTGAACTGACTGACTGTGTGGTGTCCTCCCTCCCTCCCTCCCTCCCTCTCTCCCTCCCTCCCTCCCTCCCTCCCTCCCTCCTCTCCCCTCCCTCTCCTCCCTCCCTCCCTCCCTCCCCTCCCCTCCCACCCTCCCTTCCCCTCCCTCCCTCCCTCCTCCCTCTCCCTCCCTCCCTCTCTCCTCCCTCCCTCCCTTTCTCTCCCTCTCTCCCTCTCTCTCCCTCCCCCCCGCTGTCCAGAAGCTGTATAACCAGCTGAAGTCCGCCCCCTCGGACAGCCTGACCTATCGGCTGGCCCTGTGCCTCTGTATGGTCAACTTCTACCACGGGGGGTGAGGGGCGTGGCTCACCTGTGGCAGGAGTTTGTGCTGGAGATGCGCTACCGCTGGGAGAACAACCACCTGGTGTACGGGTGAGGAGAGGCGCTCGCGCGTTCGGGGGGGGCGCATCGGGGGCCGGCCGGGATACACCCTGGACAGGTCGTCAATCCATCGCAGGGCACATACACCATTCACTCACACACTCATACCTACGGGCAATTTAGACTCTCCGATTAGCAGACACGGGGAGAACATGCAAACTCCACACAGAAAGGCCCTGGCCGGGATTCAAACCCTGGACCTTCTTGCTATGCGGCGACAGTGCTATCCACTGCACCACCCCCAAAATTTTCTCCCCAATTTAGTAGCCAATTTAGTAGCCAATTTAGTAGCCAATTTAGTAGCCAGGGAAGGGTTTGAACCGCGTCCCTGACAGGCAGCGCACTGATCCAGGACCAGTGTTGTGATCTCTGGTCAGTGCTCGGCAGGCGAACCTGTTAGAACAGCTTGATCCAGGACCAGTTTGTAGAGCTTGTCCTGGATCAGTTATGAGCTTGCGTCGAAGCACACCTCCCTCACCTAGGTATGAACAAGTGGAAGACTTTGGTCTCTAAACATTTTTATTTTCCATTTTGTTGTTGTCCTTGAGGGTTTTCAGTGAGGATAAAGCAGAGTTTTGAGAGTAAGGGCTTTGTCTACTCTATTTGATGAAGGCCGGTCTCAGTTTTGTGTCGCCCTCTCTGGAGAGAGATGGAGAGAGATCACATCCTGTCCCGCGCTTAGGTGTGATGAACGAGTGGCATTCAGGACGTGCTGCGGGTCGCCTCTCGCCCTGTGATCTATAGCGCGGCCCGGGTCGCCGTGACAACGCCGCGCGCGCCTCTGTGAAAGGCCAGGCGGGTCACTTAGGGGCAACTCCAGATACTGACCGGGACCCCCCCCCTCACCTGCTGTATCTGCTGCCCCCCCCCCCTCCCACACACACACTCACACACACTCACACACTCTCACACACACACACACCTCAAACCCCCCCCACACTAACACCCCCTCTCTCTCTCTCTCTCTCTCTCTCTCTGTCTCTCTCTCTCTCTCTCTCTCTGCAGGCTGGCTGGTGGCCCCCCAGATCTGAGGTGCTGTCTCCTCCATCAGAAGCTCCAGGTGATGCACGGCTCTCTCGGTCGTGGCCACGGTTGTAGTTGTGCTAGCTGTTGTGGTAGCGGTTGTGATTGCGTTCGCTGGTGTCAGGGCCTCAGAAGCCCAAACGATGCCTGCTCGTGGTCTCTGTGGCAAGGCCGTAAAAGGATTTGTTAGTGTGTTTTTGTTTTTCTTCCTCCGGGAGAGACTAGGCAGTAATAAAGTCACTGAGACAAACGGGTATCTCCCCCAAGGCGGCGCTGCTTTAATAGGGAGACGCACCGACCTGGTGCCAGCCTGTACCACAGAGCGGCCATTTCTCCCCGTTTCTGAGCAAATCCCCAAAGCCTTTATCTTTAAAATGTGGTGGGTAGAGCTCGCTCTCACCAACAACTTAGAAGAATTAACATGTTTTTAAAAAATAATGCATACTAGATTTATTTATTTCACAGACAGACAGAACGTGTTTTAGCTCAAACTCACTCAATGTTTTTTTACTGCCATGGCTAGCTGTCCTCACACACAGGGTGACTTCCTGAGCTGCAGTTTTGCACACAATCCCTTTATTCAGCTGTGTGTGTGTTTACTGAAGCAGTTCACTTTGAGTGGGCCCCACAGCGGTGCCTCACTGGGCTGTTGAACCGGTTGTTTTTGGGTTCCATTACATTACATTACATTACATTACAGGCATTTAGCAGACGCTCTTATCCAGAGCGACTTACAGTTTACATTTCTTTACATACAATTTATACAGCTGGATATTAACTGAAGCAATTCAGGTTAAGTACCTTTAGCTCAAGGGTACAACGGCAGTGCCCCCACCTGGGAATTGAACCTGCAACCTTAAAATTACAAACCCAGTTCCCTAACCATTATACCACACTGCCGCCTGTTCCAAGCCTAGATCCTGGTAGCACTAAGAGACCCCGCCCACTAGAACCAGTATGAGCGCCGATCTGCCGTGCGGACCAGCCAAGATACAGTGCGTTAGACCGCTACGCTATCTGCCAGCCCCCAGAGTCAGTGAATGTTACGGAGAACGGAGGCTGAGTTTGTGTTTGGGACGGGGAGATGGTCGCAGGGTCGTTAAAACTCAGCTGCGTTGTGCTGATGCTGGTCTTCCCCCCCCTGCCCCCCTCCCTGCCCCCACAGATGCTGAACTGCTGCATCGAGAGGAAGAGGTCCCGGGACGAGGGGCGGAAGGGCGCGGCCGGCGGCACGGAGGGCGGGAGGGAGAGGAAGACGTCGGGGTGCGAGAACGGGGCGGGGCCAGACGCCTCCTCCTCCTTCGGGAAGTCGTGGGACTCGTGGAGCGACAGTGAGGAGGAGTTCTTCGAGTGCCTGAGCGACACGGAGGAGCTGAAGGAGGCGCCGGGCGCCGGGGGGGCGGAGGGAGGGGCGAAGGAGGGGGAGAGAGGGGGGCGGAGGGGGCGGAGGGCGGGGGGAAGGAGGGGGCGGAGAGCGGGGGAAGGAGGGGGCGGAGGGCGGGGGGAAGGAGGGGGCGGAGAGCGGGGGGGCGGAGGGGGCGGAGGGCGGGGGGAAGGAGGGGGGAGAGCGGGGCGAAGGAGGGAGAGAAGGGCGCGGTGAAGGAGGGGGAGAAGGGCGCGGCGAAGGAGACCAGGCTGAAACCGGAGGGCCGTCTGCACCCCCACGGGAAGCTGACCCTGATGAACTCGCCGGAGCCCCTCTACATCCCCGTCACACAGGTGAGGACAGCACCTCGGCCATTTCTCGCCGCGCTATTCCGTTTAATCTCGCCCTTCTCCTAATGAGGTGAGCGCCACTCACAATCCCAAAAACAAATATTCCTGTTTGTTAATGTTTTATTCATGTTTGGGCAATTTGTTCCGTGGACGTGCAGAATATCCTGACATTTAAGTCCAGCCATAACACCCCCCCCCCCTAACATTTAGCTTTTTATAATTTGAGTAGGTATTTATTATTCATCTAGCTGTCCGGTTTACTGGCAGTCAGAGATCAGTGTGTTTGAGTTTCCTTGCCTTTTTCGCCATCTAGTGGTGGAACACTGTAACTGCTGGAGCTGCTAACACCAGCGGGCAGTGGTCATTCTTACATTCACATTTTAAGCATTTAGCAGACGCTCTTATCCAGACCGACTTACAAGATGTTGTGTTTAAATAGTGTTTAGTCCTTTAAATAGTGTTTAGTCGTGTTTAAGACGTGTTTACAGACCACACTGGACTAGTATAGGTTTCTGGCAGCTTCTGACGTTTTTCAGTGGAACATTATCCCAGGACCTGAACACACAACCTACAGTTCAGCACCCTGTCCTCTCCCGTTCCCCACCAGCACTGCCCCCCTTGTGAAGGGTCACAGACCTCCATTTCAGGGTTTCAGCATCTGTCCTGCCCCCTCCCCCCATACCCCAGTGAAAACCTGCAGCTTTCCACCAGTCACTGAACAGCTTTCTGTTTGGCCACGCCGGCTCGGTAAAGCAGACGTCACTCTGACCCAGTTCAGTGTCTTACGTTTTGTTCTGTGACGGGGAGGAAAGCGGAGGAACGTCGTCGGGCCACGGGCGTTTAAAATAGACCCCACGTCTCTCCGAGTCAGAGAGGGAGAGGGAGAGAGAGAGAGGGAGAGAGAGAGAGAGAGAGAGAGGAGAGAGAGAGAGAGAGGGAGGGAGAGAGGGAGAGGGAGAGGAGGGAGAGAGGGAGAGAGAGGGAGAGAGAGAGGGAGGGAGGGGAGAGGGGAGGGAGGGAGGGAGGGAGGGAGAGAGAGAGAGAGAGGAACCGTAGCAGGAGGAGGACGACGGGTGACACCACGACTCTGAAATAATGAGCGCCTGGCGTCTCCCGGCAAATGGACAGACAGACAGACGCACGCCGTCTCCTCAGCCCCCGAGCCGTTCGGCGGCGAGGCCTGGCGTCACGCTCCGCGGCCGGGAGTTAAGTTTGGCGTGGAGGAGGGAGGAGGGTGTGCGTGACCGCAGCAGTGTGTGTGTGTGACCGTGTGCGTGAGCGTGGCGGTGTGCGGGAGGAGGAGGTGTGCGGGAGGAGGAGGAGGAGGAGGGCGCTCCGCTCCGCTCCGTCTGTAATGAGGCGAGCGGGCTCAGTGGCCTCTCCTTCCCGGGTGTAATTAGGCCGCCGGTGAAGTGTGTCTCGCCCGGCTCCGTCCGCTCCGCTCCCTCCCTCCCTCCCTCTCAGGAGCGCAGATAATGGCTGTGCAGGTCCCGCCTTCATTACCACAGGGCCGGGCCGTCAGCACACTCCTGCCGCAGGCCACGGGGTTAATTACAAACGCTTATGTTTACAGTGGGGCCGGGCCCTGCCCCCCCACAGTTTATTTCTCTCTCTCCGAGTGGACGTTCTGCCATGTGCAGTGCTGTGTAGCTGCACCGTTAAAAAAGGGCTACTATGTTCTGTTCCCCCTGTTTGAAAAATGTGTGTATTTGGATTTAGGAATTTAACGTGTAGGATTTGTAAGTCATCCTAGGTAAGACAGC